>CAUJRU010004614.1:0-14265 GCA_963277665.1 Viscum album | reverse complement strand
GTGATAAACAAAATTAATTAATATATTAAGATAAGTTGAAAACAACACTTGAAGTTCAAACGGTTATAACTTTTGATTCGGGTGTCCGTTTCGGCTTCACAATATATCAAATTGAAGATTGCAAAGAGATCTACACCCTGTTAATTAAGGAAATCCCAACCAGTATCTTTTTTAGGTCAAAAAAGTCTCGAAAGGCCTCTAAAATTGAGTTTTTAGTTTGAATAACTTGTTTTTTTAATATTTAATGGAATTTCTGCTTCGTTTAAATGTATTTAAAAATAAATGTATGTAAAAATAAATGTATAATTATACGTGTAACATCTCACCCCTCCTCTATTAGTTTGGGAAGATGCGGTGAGTGTTACTAGCCTTAGATGACATCCCAAAGACACCAAAGATTGACAATAAATGTCGAGGGCTTCATAACAATCGAGAGATGATTTACCATTTGAATATAAAACAATCATACCAAATAATCGTAACCAAACAACCACAATATGATGCGTGAGAACGCTATAATACAACTCAAAGAGAAACAAACCAAACCAAACTATATCAGTGCACAAAGCGGAAAACAAAAACAACAAAACTCAAAGACATGGAAGACATGAACCCAACAACTCTCAACCTGGTTCAAGCTCCAACTCCACAAGTCATACTCATGGCATCATGATGCATCACTAAAAAAATGAGATACCTTGCATTTACTTGTGTCTCGATATATAATATCTACAAACACACAAAAGTATCCAAACAGGGGGTGAGTATAAAACTCCGTAGAATTTTCTCAATGACTTTCATACTCACATCACTAGGATAGAACATGCTACCATATTTATATAAAATAGTTTTAAAACAATTTAAAGTAGTTTATATCAAAGCCAAACTATTTTCCAAACCAACCAATTTTCCAAAGAAAGAAGCCAAACAATTCTATAAAACCATTTCTCAAATTCCATTTTGGCATACCCATTGCATTTCCACACATCAACACATCCACACATGCATGCAACCATGGACCTCCCTGTATTCGTCAGTGGTGAGTCATCCTTTCACTAAGTCGTCACTTGGTGAACCATTTTTTGACGGGGGAAACTTCACACCCTTATCCGTTCCATTACTTTGACGGGGGAAACTTCACGCCCTTATCCATCCCAATGCACATGAACACATGCCAACCACACACTACTAAAAAAGAGGCCTTTAACTGCGCTAAAAAAATGCTGACTATCAAAGCGCGATTAAAAAACCTAGGCTTTTATCAACGTCGATAAAAGACACCATTTATCAACGTTTTTATTTAGCGCTGATAAAGTGGTTCTTTGTCAATGCTTGCACACCGCAACACCAGAAACAACACAAAAAATTAGCAAAATCAGATACAAATAAAGAATTTAAATAAAATAAAATTTACAACACAAATATAAGAAAAAACACTATTATAGAGCAGAAGAACACACCTGTATAAAAGAAAAAACCACCCCTGTCCAAGAAAAAGAACACACCTATATAAGAAAACAATTCATATGTTAGTAATAATATAAAGAAATAAATTAAATAGAATTTGTTAATTTCAAACTAAACTCTGAATCGTACTAGGAACACTGTGTACCCGATTGAGTTGCGGTTGATTCTTGCACGTCAAACCATTTATTGTTCATCTTCAAGCATTATTTCGGTGAAAATTAACTAAATAAGTATAAGATAAAAATGAGAAGGAAATTAATTAAGTGATAACAGATATAATGATGAGAAAAAAGTATAGGCTCATTTGCTCGGTTTTTGCGATGTGATGTGTGTTTTAAATTAAAATGACATTTGTATATTGAAAAGACGCACATGGAGTCATACCGGTCACACCATGCTTCAGATTGAGGTGTGACTGATTCCTACACATCCTAAATCACTTATGGATCGTTTTTCTAAAGTAGAAAAATAATCTGAATGCGTTTCCTCAGTTTTGAGCACATCACTTGTGTTTTTTTTACTAAAATGTCATTTTAAACTGAAAACATGCACTTTGAGTCATACCAGTCATACTGTGTGTGGGTTTGACGTGATAATGATTCTCACATCTCACAAATGAATTATGAATCATTGTACTAAATTATCAAGACAATATGTGTCACGAACCAGCCCGAGTCGACCCTGAACCGACCACCGAGCCGGTCCGCGGCATGGCCCGAAGGGCGTTCTCGATCCCCACGAGCTGACAACTAGTGCCAGACATCATCAGAGTACATGAGAGAACAATTTCTCCCAATAAACAAACAATAAACTAAATGGTAGAAAGAAACGGAAAGCCCAATATACATATATAAAATTGAACTGAACATCATTTATACAAGAAAGTGAAAGTACAACTGAACAATATAACTAAACTGACCGAACCTGACGACCAAACTAACTCCATACGACCCCATTGGTCACTCTCCAACACAACGATCACACGTCGCTCAAGGCGATCGAACTCAAGTTGAATCCTGCACAAGGGTTAAAAACAGAAAAGAACTATAGGCTTGAGTATTAAAACTCAGTAGGCTAGCCCGACAATCTATTCCCAATGCACTTCCTTTAAAATATAAGAAACATCCATTTTCAAGTTTGAATTACAATATATAAAAGTAATCCCTTTTCATATGATTACTCCAAAACAAATTACAACTCATTTCCCTTATTCATTTCCAAAAACCAAGTTCAATCCATTAGTGAGACATTTGCATTTTTAAGGGGAATGTGATGTTTACATTTTCAACTTGCACAAAGAGGATAAACAATTTTCTTTGAAAACAGTTATCATATGACATATTAAAACCACACATCACTTTCCAATAAAAACTTTACACAAGAAATCACTATAGTAGTTACAAAACAAGGGCAATGCAAAATATACATACAAGCGTCACATTCAACACTACAAGCAACTAAGAATGAGTAGACATAGGCGAATCCAGGAAATAAAGAACAATCCAGAACATACTAATACACAATACTCCATCCTCGTTGACATGTCACACATGATGAAAATCAAAATGCCCAAACGTCCAGCCACCCTAACCCAGGACAGACCGAGGGGCCCAATCCCATAGTAATAAACCCAAATATATCCACCTACTATGGGACACTGGTCAGTACGTGATCTACCAGTGCAACAATCATTCTAAAAAATTCTCTCAATATTCCAGGTTTCCATGTCTCATGTATAAAGGGGGTGAGCCAACCAATTCCAACCGAGCATCCAATCACATGTATATATAATAATAATTCAAAAACATGTCTCACCCTAAACCACCCCAAGGACCGATCTCATGCCATAAAATACACTGAACATAAAGAGTCCAACCCGAGGAACTTTAATAATAGATCACAAGGATTCCACAGTAAGGACAACCCATCCATTATATACATAAACCAGGCATCAAGAACATCCAAGGGAAGTTTTCATAATAAACATTATCACCTTTTTATAAAGTTTCCAAATGGGGATTTAGGTATTTCACAAAAACTAGCATTTATCAAATATACGATTTACACATTTCAAAAAGAGGTGTGAGCACAAAATTTGTAGCAAAAAAACATTTATATAAACCCCATAAAACACTCAGGTTGCACATTCAAATCACAACCATTTTATTAAAAGTTCTGAACGATCCATTTGTCAGCAACTCGTGCCAAAACATGCTAAAAACCAAAACCCATTTCTTTATAAAACCAAAACCAGATTTGAAACCAAATAAGAAGCCTCAAAATACAATTTTTCATGCTGAAAATATTTTTATAAAACCAAACCAATCATTTTATATCCCAAATAAACCATAAGAGCCAATTGGGCAATTTTTTTTCAACACAAGGCATGCAATATTTTACAAAACAACTTCTATTTAACACTCCAAAGGGTATAAACCCAAATTTTCATGCCATACATATATTGAAATTTAAAAAACATATTCTAAACATCACAAATCACTTTTGAAAACTAACAGAACATTTTTACAAGTACTTGGTGTGCCCATTTTAACCAAAATAACACTATTCATCAAGAAACAAGGCTTAAACACCACTTTGCACACCAAATAAATTAACCAAAGGCTGCACAACAATACTTAGAATATATATAAAGTAAAAACAAAAAGAAAATGATGAAACTCAAATTATAATGGCATGCGTAATAGGAAATCTACCTCAAATCCAAGGCAGAATGGAAACACACACCCGAAAACACCACCTGAGGGTTCAAAACCCTAAATCGAGGAAGACCATCCCTAAACAAACAAAACCCCCATAAAAACCATGGAAAACCATAACCTTAGGTCGTGCATGACCAGTGGATAAGGGATACCCAATAATAAATGAGAGGAAGGAAAAGGGAAGAGTAAGGAGAAAGATTTGATGAAGAAATTAAGAAGAACAACTAATCTTTGGTGAGAAATCACCCAAAATGTGGCCCAAAACGAAGGAGGATGAGGGGGGGGACTCTCTAGTCGATAGACAACACATATTTATTCAAATGGGAGGTGGAATCACTCAAATTGTATTTTTAGGTTAAAATTTATTAAGACCGTAATGGGTTGCACAGTTTTTCTGCACGGTTTGGTAAATCGTGTGCAAATCGTGGAAATGCTACTGAAAAAATATACAACTTTTCAGGTTTAAGTTGCACGGTTTGGGAAAACCGTGATCAAACCACGTGACCCCAAATTTTTTCCAAAAATCCTCAAATAACACCCCAAACACTAGGCAAGCCCACCCAATGATCCTTGAATGGTTTAAACACAATATAGTGACACTGTGGGTGTCACAAACTCTCCACCATGCAACTTTATCCCAAAAAGAACCAAGGGAAAAACACGATACACAAACTAGACAAGGGAACACTTCAAAACTCAACACCCTTCACACTTGAAACCTGAGAAAAGACTGGGATTCCCATAGAACCGGAACATAAACCAAAACTTGAAAAATAGGGTGTAACAATTCTCCCCACTATTAAAGCTTTCCACCCCTGGAAAGCCATAACACTTCTAGCTGATTGATTAACGCCTAAGGATTACTTATCAACACGATCCAACCTCTTAATCCATGAAAAAATCGCTCACCAAAAATGGAACTTAAACCTCTTGCTTGAAAAAAGAAAACAACTCACAACCACTTCCTGAGAATCAATAGAAGGATCAAGCCATTACATCCACAAACAAGACAAGAAACAGATTATTGGTCCTTCTACCAATGAAACCAATGATCACCCAAACCAAAGAGCACTCATGAATGTAACGCCCCGACCCCAGTTACCCAGAGTCGGTTCATTATTGCGTAACATTGGCATGATCAAAAAGATCAAGTCTTGAAAGACCAATTAGTTTAGTATCCTTGGAAACACTAAATACATTCATAAATGTTGCATTACATCATAAAGTGAAAAATCACAATAACATAGTCTCCATAGTCCAAACTTCTATCCCCTTCAGACTATCCCTGTAGGTCAGTCATAAAATATTTCTTCACATCCTGGGAAAAATAAAACATTGAAAGGGGTGAGCTCAGATGCTAAGTAAGGATAACAATATAGCGGAAGCTTTCATAAATAAACATAAACATTTAAGGAAATGTATAACTAAAACAAAAGCCTTTTAAACTTGAACTTCAACATAATATGGAAAAAGTAAAATGAGATAATTCCATTTACTTATTCACATGGATATTCTACTGGTTGAATAATCACATGCTATATTAATAACCACTTTCATAATGATGGAATGCATAATGCCAGACTATCATAACCACATAGCCAAGGCCTCGTTCCAAGACTACAAATAAGATTTTGTCAAGGCCTCGTGCCAAGACACTAGTTTGTCTCATGAGACCCACCGATGCAATTTTTTAGAAGATACTTACGTTTAAAATTTCTCAAATATACTCCAGTGTTTTTCTGAAAACATAATGCAAGCTTCTAAAAACAAAATAACTAATTTTGAGACTGATCGACTAATTATAGGCCATGATGGGTCCACGCCCAATCCCTTCCTGTCTACCACACTCGAGAGTCAGGTTTTCTGAAATTTTTTTTAAGATTGCGTTAAATACGTATACATTTGCACTGGATTTTCATATATTTTAGAGAAATATCTCTTTTTAAAATTATTTACAAATCACATAATTATAAAAGAAAACATTTTGAATAAACATAAAAGTTAAAGGGGTTTATACACCGTATAAAAGAAAGTTGTGTATAAAACCAAATATGCCTCAATGAAAGGAGATTGAGACGAAGTCCATTACAAAGATCATTTTTTTAAATAAAATAGATCTATTATGTGTATTAACTATAATTAAACATAAATAAAGTACAAATACAAGATAGGACATAATAATATCATGACATAATTTGAAATTAGGAGATTAACCCAAAGAACGGAAATTGGGTTAAGAAGTTCTCTTATAAAGATCATTTTTTAAAATAAAATAAATCTATTATGTGCATTAACTATAAGTACACATAAATAAAGTAAAAATAAAATATAGGACATAATAATATAATGACATAATTTGAAATTAGGATATTAACCCAAAGAATGGAAATTGGGTTAAGAAGTTCCCTTACCTCGTGTCCGACTTGACTCGATCGTTCTTTAATCTCCTGAATAATAAACTAGAGTTAATTTCTATTTGCTTAAGAACATTTTTCATGTTCAGTATTCCTTTTATATCACTTATTACCATGTTATGAATATTATGTAATTATTTAAGTTAATAACGGTCATTTTGTCGATCTTTGGTATTGGAGTCAAAAATAAACTTCTTATAATTACAAGTTGTTCATGTGGTGAAATATCCATTATATAAAGAATTATATTCATGATGTAGATATTATATATATCATATATATCCAGTATATACATGAATTTATAATATTACATAACATTTAGAGGTAAGAAATGAAATGCACCGTTCATGGAGACAGTAAGTCGTACGTACGCATGAACGCTACTTTCATTTCTATTTCATATTTAATGGAATGAAATTATAATTATATAAAGGTATACTATAATTACAGTATACTATAATGTATAATACCATTTAATCCGTCCTTTATATATCCCACATATGGCATTAACGATTCAAATCACTTTGAGGGGGCGGTAGTCTGCACTTCCTAAAATGAAATTATCGCGTTTACCCATAATGGAAATCATAAAGGTATGCGATAAATGAAAAATATAGAAGCATAAGGAAAACATAAACATAATATATATATCATATATGAAAATAGTGTCATCAAAATGGCCACCATTAGATGTGTTAAAATAATATTGAACAATCATCGTTTCGTGAGGCAGTATTTCGCCACCCACAGAAACAGTATGTTCTTTAACCATTAGACGATGGTGTGTGTAAGTGTAAATAAAATACTTATCATAACAACATCCTAGTATATTTTAGATACTGGTGTTGTTACAAAATAAAGGAATAAAAAGAGTTTAAGGGGTTGGAGAAGCAAAATAAAACAAAAGAACATAAGAGAAGACATTACCTTAAAATCGGGTAACTCTTTTTGATTTGAGCCGAAGGCTTCTTTGGGAAGAATTCTGCCCAAATTGAGGCTTCTAGGAGTAAGAGAGGGAATCTGGGAGAGTTTTTGGGTAGAGGTTGGCCGAGCCAAATGGCTTAGAAGGTGTGAATAAGGTGGTAGAGGTGGGGGCCTTTTATAAGAGGAGAGGAGGGGAACTCTTGGAAAGTTACAAAATGTTACTTTATTTTCAAATGAGTTTCAGATTTTAAAGGTCCCACATTGATGTATTTCGAGGATAAGGTGATAAGGGTTCGAAATACACCCATCCAATAGGTTTTTGACAAGTTTAGGTCTTAGAGTTTACATTATCTTTTCATTTTATTTAAATCGTTAATTAATGAGGTAATCGCTGCATCATCATGGTGTCATAAATAATTTAATTTATTTAATGTCTAAAAATTATAAAAAAAATATCATGATGTAGGAAATCGTTTTATATTTCTAATGAATATTTATAGTCGAAAATTTAACTTATATAACCCCATGTAATAATTGTTTTAGTAAAACAACACATGTTTGTGACAATTTTATTTTTACTTTAAATAAAAAGTTATTAATGTCATTTTCTTACCCAAGTGGCTCCATGGGGTCCCCAAGTTGACCCATGGATTGTATTGGTTGGACATGACTCATACAATAAGGGTAGGACAAGTGTAAGGTTATTTTCATATTTTTATAATATCATTTTTACCTTAAATTTCACTAATTACCTTTAATCGCGATTAATTAAACTTAAAAGTTTCTATTCACCAAAAAGTTATTTTAATCCCATTGAACCACATTTTACTTCCTAATGAAAACCATGTATGTCGGTTTTTTGAAAATCAAATCACAGAAGTGGTAATGATTCATTTAAACGAAAAATCAGTTTTTTAACTACCACTTAGTGGTTTCACTATTCATCAAAAATTGAAGTTTTTCAGAATAATGCCAAAATTTCACCCTAAGATATAATTGATATTAAAAATTCAAAAATGATGTCTATTTTAAAAAATTCCAAACATATAAGTTTCATTAATTAATTTTATAATTAATTCCCATTGTCACAACAAATAACGTGTTTTTAAGAAACAATATATATCAAAAGATTGACAATTGTTTATGTCCAATTTCAAAGTGAAATTAATTCTAATGACCACCATTGGATAAAATGGTAAAAATATATTCTAATTATACTTTAAAACCACTCAATAGTATAATTTATCACTATAAATTATTTTTATTAGAAAAGTTGTTTTTAAGTATTTTTCACTATTCATAAAAAATTGGAAGTTCTCAGAAAAATACCAAAAATTCAACATAGGCTAATTTCGATATTCCAAATACAAAAATGAAGTCCATTTTGAAATATAAAATATATATAATTTTAAAAAGTGGGTATTACTATTCATAATGGTTATTTTTATTGGCCGCGGTGTGTTAGAATCTCGAACTTGCATACAATGCAAGCTATTGCATTATTGAAAGAGAAGCATATCATGGAAGTTCAGGGTGTTACATGAAGGCCAAAGATTTCAAGGGAGGCCGGAACGAACACACCACCATTATAAACCAACAACATCCAACAAATCCTTAAAAAGGAAGCTCCACGAGACCCACAATGGGTCTCCCCACCATTAAGGACCAACGATCAAACCAGAATTCAGCAAGATCTAGAATCGGGTCTCTCCCACACAGGCCCACCAAAACTCTCCCACAACAACCTACCAACCCCAGCTAAGAGAAACATAACATGAACATTTAAACCTCCCACTCCCAAATGGAGGGGAAAAGAACTGGGCCAACACTTTCTACATGGATCAAAAACCCCTCCCACTCGGGGAGGGGATGGAAGGGGCCCAATTCTTGGACCACTGAAACAACAACCGAAAACTACACAACACTCAACTTCTATAAACAGATAAAATCGAGACCGCACCTGAATCACATGGGCGGTCCACACAAGGACACTGATTGAAAACCTACATTTAAGAAGGCATATTCACAGGCATTTCATGAGGGGTATGTCCACCACGCTCTTTGAAACTAGAGGTCATATTTCATTGATAGAGGACCCGTAATAGGAATACTGAAACCGCCTCACCACAATGGTATACACAAAAACTTAACCAGACTTCTCAAACCTCTAGGATTCCTGACTATGCGCCAACTTCACTTCGAGACCTATGGCTAAAGCTCTTATGGTTGAATAATCTACTGCCTCGCAGTCAGGAGCTGCTAATCCCTAATCGGGACTCTTTCCCTTAGTTCCACACGGGGCCACATAACAATCCCAGGAAGAAATAATGAATTATGACACACTATGAAATTAAATTCCTCAAACAACACATTTTCACCCAGACAGGGACTTGAGAATACACATCACCATTCTCTCTCACTCTGAATGAGAAGAAGAATGAACTAGGAACATGGAGAAGCACATCAACATCACTAAGAACAACTACCACAACCAAGAGAATCACCATAATAGGAAGGCACTTTAAATCGATCCCAAACATCTCTTTATTTCAATAAATGGGTTGAGGCATCATTCAAAGAGGTGGATTTAACATTTGAAATGAATCCTTAGGATGATCATCTAGAAAGATTTCCAACGGCAAACCATCAATGGAAAAATCACAACATCCATCAAATCTTTAGAAACCCACTAAACATTGCTCCAAAACTGAGACACCGACATGATTCCATCTCAAGACACAACTAGAGTGTCACTTCCAGATCATCAGGAAGCATACCGAATAGAAAACACTTCAAAGACATAGAAAACTAAGCCACACAACCAACAATTTTCAAAACACCACAATTTCCAGCTTAAAACACTTTTGAAAAATAGAACATATCAAATGTGGTGGGTTTTCACACTCACCAATGGTGTTTCATCGAGTCTCACTCACATGCACATTTCCATTCCACCCTAGGCACCCATCCACTATACCATACCAGTCATCCATCCACATATCCATATAAAACCATGCATGTGAGCACTCATGAAAACACTAAAGGCTAAAAAACAACAACCTCATTTTCTAAAACAAACCATTCAACTCAATTTAGAATTCATGATCCTTCTGAAGGTGCACTAACCACCAAGTCAAAACCATTTTCAGATTCAATCATCAAAACATTTTACCTTGATTGAAAAAGAAACCCCATATGTATCCATCGAAAATCCATTTCACTCTTATAAAAACATTTCCCAGCATCCTAAAAAACCTCATTTCATCAAACCATTTGATTAAAACTCACTCATTTATCATTTCAAACAACTTCCAAAATAACCATTCACTTTCCATAAACCCTAAAATGTCATTTTATAAAAACCCACTTTCTAAGGTCTTCCAAAAATTAAATTATGAAAATCCTTTTTCCACTTTCTAAAATTCAACTATTACCATTAAAATATTGCTTTCCATAATTCCAACACGAGGGTTTTTTTACAAACAATTTTCAGAATTCATAGAAGAACCAAAACAACTCAAAAAAGGGAACTAGTGTTAGTGAATGAATTGAACATATGGTTGGTGGCTATATGCCGAAAACACCATCAACACAGAGAGCCTTCTAGGACCATGCTTCGACTCCACATGGATTTCCAGGCCCTATGAGCTCACGAAGACCACTAGACCCACTCCATTTTTGTACCCCAATCACCAAACAATACCTAAAGACCAAAGAAACTAATAAAACCATACTTTTTATAGAAATTTGAGTATTGGAATGAGAAATATTTCTTGATGCGCTTCACACACCTACCCCTCAAGTCCCGACAATCCTTATAAGGTCCTAGATTTTTCTTAAAGAATTTTATCATTTAAGTGTTGGCTTGGGTCTCTCCTTTGCAGCTAGATAAGTGTTTCCCAAGTTCATGTGGGGACTTGTGGGTGCCCCAGGGGCTCGGGGTGTGAAGAGAAGAACAATCAGGCCAAATAGTGCAAGGCGCACGGTCTGCGCACGGTTAGGGGAAACCGTGCGGGTAAACCATGCGGCCCAGCCATCCTCGGACAGTATCCTTTGCATGGTCTGAGCACAGTTAGGGAAAACCGTGTAGGATACCAGGAAACCATAAAAAATAGGTGTTTTAGCCAGTGTATCATGCATGGTTTGCGCATGGTTTGACAAACCGTGCGGGTAAACCGTGCAGCCCAGAAAAGTTGGAAAAAAATTACAAAAATGAAACCTCATGATTTTAAAACCCAACTTGGGGTTCTTCTCCATTCCACTATCTCTAGCCCTAGTGACGCCCCAAGAACCTCAAGAGCTCCCGTGGATTGATCCCACTCATTTCTTGGCCGTTTTGGATGTCGTTGGTTGCAGATCGAAGCTCTAGGTAAGGCTAATCTCCTCCTTGCTTCCACTTTTCAATTAGGGTTTGTATCCTTCTCTAATCTTCTTTTGAAGCTCTAAAAACCTCTTTTTTGGGTGAGGTTTAGGTTGATGTTTCAAGGTATGTTTTAATATGGATCTAAGTCCATGATTAGGGGTGCGTTCATCCTTATATTTGAGGTAGGTGGTCTATAAGTATTATCCCATAGTTTAATTTTAGATTTGTGCATGGAGGCTTGTGTTCTTTGTTTTCCCTAGTTGTGTTCTTGGTTCATTTGGGGTGTTTGATAAAAATGGGAGTTCATGTGACTGATTTAAAACCTCATGATCCCCATGGGATGCATGGAGGAGGACTTGACCATTCTAGGGCCACCCATGGGGTGCACCGACAAACCTGGACCTAGAGCATGGTAGGGTTAAGTGATGGGTTGCCAAATACTAATGTGGAACCCATGTAGAATATGTCTTAATGGTTGACTAAGTTACGAATGGAATAAAGATAAATATTCCTAGGGTGATGAAGGCATAAGGTGTTGTTGGAATGACATGAAAATGTGTAATTGGGTTGAAAGAGTTATGTTGATTGTTTCATGGATTTTAGTTAGAAATGCCTTAGTGGATTAGGGCATATTAAATGGTGAACTTGAAATTGGGTAATGGAATGGGAAATGGGGAATGTGTTAATGAGATGTAATAAGGGAATGAATGAATTTGTGGAATGGGTTAATACATGAGAATTAGGTGGTACACCTAAATGGTTGAATGCAATAAAGGGATTGCGTTATGTGATATGAGAACTGTACCTAAAATTTATAAGTGGGTAAATGATTGTGAAATGGTAAATGGGATAATTGGGCTAATGAATGGTAAATGATGAAATTGGCTAATGCATAGGGGTTGTTGAATACACCTAATGGGTTAAGGCACGAGAATGGGAATTTAGATAAATGGTTATGAATTGTAATTGGAAAATGTGTTAACGGGTTATGGAATAGTATTAATTCCCATGTTGTTTCTTTGCATTGTGAATGATGATTTCCAATGGAATTGGTTATGTTATGTTGTGTTATGGTATGGTCGTGGTGATTGATAAATAAGCATGTGCACATGTCTTGGTAGAGTGGGGTATTGACTTGAGGTTATACACCCATGGGTCGAGTTAGACTGAGGCTCTAAACTTCACCCCAAAATGCATGGGTTAGGGAAGGGGACAGAGGATCTATTCCCCTAACGGTTGCATTCCACCCGGATTGAGGCTTAGAGGTGAGGATAATGTGTTGATGTGATATATGGATCCCTAGTGAGATAGGGACTTGATTTGTTTTACCCTATGCATTGTGTTTGATTATCTTATACCCTTGTGTAGATGATAATTATGACTAACCCATGGAACATGTGATCAATATGGCTTATGTAATGAAGATGGTATAAGAATTGGAATTGGGATAAATGCTAGTCATGAATTAAATGAACCTTGGTAACTTATATCATCCAAACTATACCTTGATTACTTAACAATTATTTTGTACTTGCAAGAAATATCTATTAGAATGGATATTTTGTAGACAACGTTGGTGGTAGCCTACTGAGTTTTGTACTCACGCCATACTCGGTCCACCGTTGGGTACCCGAGCATATCTCTTGGTTGCAGGTCAGGATGAGGGCAGAGGCCCTACTGTGAGATGTTGAGTTGGTCTTGGGACGTACATGGAGAAGGATACGAACTTAGAGTTGAGACCCGTTGGGAGTTTTGACCGTTTGTTTTATTTGGGTTTCTCTCACGTGCACTACTAGTATGGCATGACATTGTTATATTTGATTGGTGTTTGTACATTGCTAGGAAACGTTTGGTTATGCATGTTTATTAGTTGTTTCATACTGTTTATACTATTTATATTGTGTTCTGTTGTGGCTTACTCTGGTAAAGAGGGTATAGTCTCCCCACGCGACTCATTAGACCCTCACTACTAGTCGGCAACCTCTGGCGTACGAGGAGGCGTTCTTGAGGTTATGTGACGACCCGACTCGGAGCACCAGTTTAGTGGATTCCGGGTCGAGGACGTTACAATCCTACTCTGTCTACCAGGAAATCCCTAAGCAACAAAGGGCGCTCTGAAAAGTAAGGTCTGCTAAGAGCTGACCTCATATGATACCATTTTTTCATGAACCAACCAGATTCGACCCTGAATCGGTCACCCGATTTGGTTTACGGCATGGCCTAAAGGGTGTTCCTAATCCCCACAGGCTGACAACTAGCGTTGGGCATCATCAAAGTACACAAGGGAACGATTTCACCTAATAAACAAATAATAAACTAAATAATGGAAAGAAACATAAAGCCCAATATATATATATATAATTGAATTGAACATAAT
>CAUJRU010004613.1:0-14324 GCA_963277665.1 Viscum album | reverse complement strand
TTGTGGGATGTGGCTGATACCCCCATGGTTTTGACATTTGAAGTAGTTGATGTTATTAATATTTTCATGACTTATTATATTCCCCATTTACTTATTTTATATGAAATGTGCATAATTTGTGTGAAATATTAATGTTTTAATATTAAGTATAATATTTGAGCATTTTTAGAAGTAGTCCAATTGAGTTAGTTTAATGTTTTAATTATAAATGTTACTATACTGATTCAAATTGTGTGGTTCTTGTTTTTTAGGATTCTCCTTTCAATATACAAAATTTCATTAGAAGGAACCATGAGGCAATTCTGCCATTTGAAGGGTCATATGGTCCTCACAAACAAGACCAAAGAATCTGTGAACAAACTGGACCATCCTTGAAGATTGATTTACTGGGCTCAATACAGAATTCCAAAAACATTAACTCTCCACCATAATTCTGGGGACACTACATGTCATCTTGGATAAAAATTTCAAGGCCCAAATCCAAGTACAAGGGGCCCAAATAAATCTTTGAAGTCCAGCCCACCATTCTGGCCGAGAATTAAAATCAGTATAGTATGCATGACATATCTCCTGATTTAAGCATCAAATCGAGCTTAGATTTTTCAGTGTGAAAGAGAAGATATAGGCGGCCGACTTTTTTGAAGAAACCATTCGGATTTGAAGGCATCTTCATATTCAAAAACCCTTTCACATTATGGACTTCAAAAAGACTGGATTGAAATGGACAGTTTATCTTTGTTTAATCAATCGGCCATAACTTTTGATCCTTAAGTCCAAATGACTCCAAATTTTTAGAGTAGTCGGAAAACATTATTTTATACAACTTTGAAGAAGGAGATATTTGAATATTCGGATGTCTGAATAGCCAAATTGGCGATACAAGTGGAGGGACATATTAGGAATGCAAACAGTCCACTCCTTGGGCTATAAATACTCTCCCCTTCTCTCCTTGAGAGGGGTTGGCATTTCAGAAGAGAGGATATCATATTGGAACGAACAAATCCTTGACAAAGGCTTGGGAGGACCTGACATACTCAAGTTTTCACTTGAGAGACCTTTCCTCCTCTCTTTGTTTTCACTTACTTTTGTGTTCTTCATTTTTGTAATCTTGTAATTCTCTTTCTTTGTAATTCTGTTTTAATGAAAGTTACTTCTTCAATATATCTTATTCTCATCCACCATCTGTAGTTTAATATTTATGTTCTTAAAATAGTTTAAATTTAGTTTAATCCCCTTCCCTTCTTCTGCTTCCTCATTCAATCGAAAATCCGTTTTTAATTATCATCATCGTTCGTGTGTGTGTGTCAACGTACCACTCTTTTCTTATCCCTTTCTTTTTCTTCTCTTATTAATTTATAATCATAATAATTTTAACCAGAATATTAAACATCCAAATGGATGAGTAAATCTCTCATTGGGGTGAGTTATAATTCGGGGATGTTAAGTGATTGAGAGTTTTGCTCGATGAGTATTCTTTAAATTAATATTGTGTTTGTTAAACTTAATATGTCATGGATTAATGATATGTTTTGTTTAACGAGTGGTTTCCATGGATTATTGTAACCATAAATACACTACCATAAATAAGTTTTGATTGAGATTAGAACCCTAAGTTAAGTTAAGGCTTGGATTAAAGCCTTCACACTTAGGAATTCCAATCAACGTCAACTTATGACATGGGTGTTAATTTAATGCAATACAAAGTAAGGCTCAAGGATATCACATGCTTAACTCCCCAATAATGAAATCACCCCAATCTTTATCAACTTGTTAAATTGAAAATCATTCATTAAACAATTCAATTAAGATCTGCAAACAAACCCCCCCAATCAAAATACAATCAACTAAAAACAATCGACTATTACGAAGTACCATCGCCGAGGATTCGACCCGAGTGCTGCTATACACATTAGCAGAGCACCGGAACTTTGACCGGTTGATAGGAAAAAATCGGCCATGCGTTTCAAATGGCGCCGTTGCTAGGGATGGTGCTTTAAGTAGTCATTAGTTTTTGGTTATTGTAAAAAAAACCAAAAACAAAAATCAAAAGTTTTGAAAAAAAATTGAAAAAAAAACACAAAGAAAAACCCGTCTTCCTCTTAAAAACCATAAACTGAAAAAATACAAAGGAAAACCCATCTTCCTCATCCTTTATAAATCTCTCTGAATGCCCCGCAGCCTCCCAAACAATCCCTCAAATTTGTTTGACCCTGAAATTGATAGAACTCTTCGTCGACTTAGGAGGACCATTAGGGATAACCAAATCACCCAAGAACCAATCATTGCCCTACCAATTGAATTCGATATGGCCAATCCTAGGGAACAAATATTGAAAGAACTCGCTGCCCCTGATATGAATTACCGACCTCTTGGTATTCAATATCCAAACATCGAGGCTGATTTCGAACTCAAATCGGGTTTGATTCATCTTCTTCCTCATTTCCATGGGCTAGCTGGTGAGGATCCACATCTTCACCTCAAAGAGTTCCAAGTGGTCTGCTCAACCATGAAACCTCAAGGGGTTTCTGAAGAACAAATCAAGCTTAGAGATTTCCCCTTTTCCCTAGCGGATTCTGCCATGTCTTGGATCTACTACCTCCCACCTGGTTCCATAAACTCATGGGTTGACATGAAGAGACTTTTCCTTGAGAAGTTCTTTCCCGCTTCCCGAACAGCTTCTATCCGAAAGGAAATAAGCGGCATCCATCAATTCCCTAATGAATCAATCCATGAGTATTGGGAGAGGTTCAAAAAGCTTGTGGCAACTTGTCCACACCATCAAATCCCTGACCAACTCCTGATCCAATACTTCTATGAGGGGTTATTGGCTATGGAGAGAACTCTCATTGATGCCGCAAGTGGCGGTGCTCTTGTTGACAAAACTCCTGCAGCTGCAAGAGATCTCATAAGTAACATGGCAGCAAACACACAACAATTCCATACTCGAGCACATGCTCAAGTGAAACAAGCCCAAGAGAATCAATCCATAGAGCCCAACAAGATGACTGAGTGGATGAGTGAACTTACAGGTCTTGTGCGTCAACTAGCGGTGGCTACCAAAGCCCCAACCTCATCTTCTCCACAGTCACTATTCCCTGGACCTATCAAGAATTGTGGAATCTACAACTCTCCATCTCATCCGACTGACACATGTCCACAACTTCAAGATGATCCATCTGATTCATCTAGTCCAATGGAGCTCAATGCGGCATATGCTCAGCGAAACTTCAACCCTCAACAATCAGGTCAGTTTGTTAGAAACTTCAACCAACCCCACTCTGAGCCCTTCTCTTCTACCTTTAACCCACCTCTGAGGTATGGTAATCCCATTTCTCATCCTCCTCAGTTCCCTCATCAAAATCCAAACCAGTTCCAATATGGTCAAAGTGGTGGTAATATCCATCAACCTTATCCTTTTGTTCCTCAACCCCAAAGGAACAATCCTCCTCCTGGATTCCACTATCCTAACGAGCCTTCCCAATTCCCCACCCAATACAATCGCTTTCCCAAGAACCAAAATCAAGGCCAACCCAATTTGGGACAAGCCTCTTCTTCTAAAAAACCATGGGAAAGTGCTGTAGAGGATCTTTCTTCCTTCACCCGTTCTAGCCTCAAGAACATTGAAACCCAAATAGGTCAACTTGCATCTCACCTTAGCCAGCAACAACCATCCAATTCATCCCAACTCCCAGCTCAACCATTACCCAACCCTAAGGGTAATGTAAGTGCAATTTCACTTAGATCGGGAAAGCAAATTGCTATGCCCCATGCTGATTGCTCTACCTCCCCTTTCGATGTTGTTCTAGAAAATGAAAAGGTAATTCTCTTCAATTCTCGATTTCGAATTCACCCAGGTAAGCTTAATTCTCGTTGGGAAGGTCCTTTTGTTATTACTAACGTTTACCCATTTGGTGCAGTGCAAGTCCAAGACCCCTCTTCCAAAAGGACATTCACGGTTAACGGACATCGGTTAAAGCATCACCATGAGAGGTCTCACAATCCAGGAACCACGTCGACTTCCATCGAAACCCCATCCACTTCAATAGAACCACCACTGGATGGAGACCCGCCAAATCCAAACTAGGGGGCACCTCTTTCCCTTTAACTCTCTCTCTATCTCTTCCTCTCTCTACCTCTTTCTTCTTCTTCCTCTCTCTTTCATTTTTTTACCACTTTATTCATCAACCCCTTTCTTTTTATCTTTCTTGTGTGGGTGTTTATTTTAAAAAAAAACCTTAAAAACTAAAAAAAAACCAAAAAACACAATTACTTAAAAAATTACAAAAAAAGAGTCATGCTTACTCACCATCGAGTTTTGAAATTTTGTCCAACCATTTTGGGGAGTTAACAGACATATTTTCATCTCAAATTTTTTTTATTTTCATCATGACTTTGGATAAAGAATTTTGTGTCAAAACCAAGACATTTTGAATGCTCAATTTTTGATTTGGAAAATGCTTTTCCCCTACCGTGAGGAATAACATTAGCCTTCATGCCAAGGTCATCTATGGCCATATTTTTCATTGTGTGTCTTCACCACTGATTGTGAGTCTTGAGTTTGTGGACCTTCAAGCTGAATTTTCATCTTTTTTGTGCATTAATATGATAGAGGCATTTTCTAAGCTACATGAGAATCAGAATATCCAAATAGCCTCCCGTTACCCTTACATTGATCCTATTTTGAAAGCCCCTTTGAGCCTATAAAAACCTTTCTTTTGATAGCCACATTACAAGCCTAATACCTTGTCCCACCCAACATCTTCATGGATTTTCATTGTACAATTTATTGAAATTTAAGTGTGGGGGGGGGGGAATGGACTTCATTTTTGGGCGTACTTTCATTGATTTCCAATGTGTCATCATATGCTTGAGGGAAAGAATCCATTCAAGTGTGGGGGAGAGGTTGTAATTCTGTGATCTTTGGGGTGTATATGTGTAATTTTCATTTGTACAAAAGTCATTGAAAAGTGTTCAAAAAAATGAAAAAAAATTATATTAAAAAAAATGAAAAAAAGGAATAGGTTGTGTCTTGGGTGGGTCAAAAATCATTCATCATCAACCTTTGATCGTGTTATAACTACTAAAATTAGTTCTATGAGAAGATCAAACATGGGTTGGGAGATTACTGTGAGACTTGTTTCAAGCACAACTTTCGAAAAAAAAGAGCAAAAAAAAAAGAAAAAAGAAAAAAAAGAACACTTGAATCATCTTGTATTGTTTCATTATTGGAAGTCTTCCATGTTGTACATATTCCATCATCTCACCCTATTCCATTTTCTATCTCCCTCACTTTTCATTCATCACACATTCATTCCCTTGTAAATATGTGTTTCTATTTCCTTTCAAATAAAATTTCAAAAAAAATGTGCATTGATTTTTCCATGTTGGTGTTTTTAACCCCTCTTTTCCTTTGGACATTATATACCTACCATCCCATAGCCACTGAAAAACCCCTTACAAGACCTCTTGATTCTTGTACACATTAGATTTGGGAATGGAAGCTGAGAGCTCTTACAAACTCTTGATTTTCACTTTTTGTTGGTAAATGAGTGAACCTCCTAAAATACATTTTTATCATCTTGAGAGGAGTAAGTTTTGAGTGCCTACATTTTCTAATTCAAACCTTGAACATGAAAAAATGAATTGTTTCTGATGCATTATTGTGAACCAAATTTGTGATGGAATTCAATATGGATGAGTGAAATAGTCTAAACCTCCCCTGATTGGAGAAAACAAAATTTTAATATTTGTTGGTGAGTGAAAATGATTTTGTCATGTTTTTATATTTGTTGCACATGAGGACACGCGCAAATCTAAGTGTGGGGGAGTTTATGTTATTAATATTTTCATGACTTATTATATTCCCCCTTTACTTATTTTATATGAAATGTGCATAATTTGTGTGAAATATTAATGTTTTAATATTAAGTATAATATTTGAGCATTTTTAGAAGTAGTCCAATTGAGTCAGTTTAATGTTTTAATTATAAATGTTACTATACTGATCCAAATTGTGTGGTTCTTGTTTTTTAGGATTCTCCTTTCAATATACAGAATTTCATTAGAAGGAACCATGAGCCAATTCTGCCATTTGAAGGGTCATATGGTCCTCACAAACAAGACCAAAGAATCTGTGAACAAACTGGACCATCCTTGAAGATTGATTTACTGGGCTCAATCCAGAAGTCCACAAACATTAACTCTCCACCATAATTTGGGGGACACTACATGTCATCTTGGATAAAAATTTCAAGTCCCAAATCCAAGTACAAGGGGCCCAAATAAATCTTTTAAGTCCAGCCCACCATTCTGGCCGAGAATTAAAATCAGTATAGTATGCATGATATATCTCCTGATGTAAGCATAAAATCTAGCTGAGATTTTTCAGTGTGAAAGAGAAGATATAGGTGGACGACTTTGTTGAAAAAACCATTCGGATTTGAAGGCATCTTCATATTCAAAAATCCTTTCACATTATGGACTTAAAAAAGACTGGATTGAAATGGACAGTTTAACTTTGTTTAATAAACCGGCCATAACTTTTGATCAGTAAGTCCAAATGACTCCAAATTGTGAGAGTAGTCGGCCAACATTATTTTCTACAACTTTGAAGAAGGAGATATTTGAAGATTCGTCTGTCTGAATAGCCAAATTGGCGATACAAGTGGAGGGACAGATTAGGAATGCAAACAGTCCACTCCTTGGGCTATAAATACTCTCCCCTTCTCTCCTTGAGAGGGGTTGACATTTCAGAAGAGAGGATATCATATTGGAACGACCAAAGCCTTGAAAAAGGCTTGGGAGGACCTTCCATACTCAAGTTTTCACTTGAGAGACCTTTCCTCCTCTCTTTGTTTTCACTTACTTTTGTGTTCTTCATTTTTGTAATCTTGTAATTCTCTTTCTTTGTAATTCTGTTTTAATGCAAGTTACTTCTTCAATATCTCTTATTCTCATCCACCATCTGTATTTTAATATTTATGTTCTTAAAATAGTTTAAATTCAGTTGAATCCCCTTCCCTTCTTCTGCTTCCTCATTCAATCGAAAATCCGTTTTTAATTATCATCATCGTTCGTGTGTGTGTGTCAACGTACCACTCTTTTCTTATCCCTTTCTTTTTCTTCTATTATTAATTTATAATCATAATAATTTTAACCAGAATATTAAACATCCAAATGGCTGAGTAAATCTCTCATTGGGGTGAGTTATAATTCGGGGATGTTAAGTGATTGAGAGTTTTGCTCGATGAGTATTCTTTAAATTAATATTGTGTACGTTAAACTTAATATGTCATGGATTAATGATATGTTTTGTTTAACGAGTGGTTTCCATGGATTATTGGAACCATAAATACACTACCATAAATAAGTTTTGATTGAGATTAGAACCCTAAGTTAAGTTAAGGCTTGGATTAAAGCCTTCACACTTAGGAATTCCAATCAACGTCAACTTATGACATGGGTGTTAATTTAATGCAATACAAAGTAAGGCTCAAGGATATCACATGCTTAACTCCCCAATAATGAACTCACCCCAATCTTTATCAACTTGTTAAATTGAACATCATTCATTAAACATTTCAATTAAGCTATGCAAAGAAACCCCCCCAATCAAAATACAATCAACTAAAAACAATCGACTATTACGAAGTACCATCGCCGAGGATTCGACCCGAGTGATGCTATACACATTAGCAGAGCACCGGAACTTTGACCGGTCGATAGGCGACAATCGGACGTGCGTTTCAGCAGTACTGAATATGGTGAAGAGAGACATGTAAGGTTGTGTGGGGTTTGGGTGGAAAAAATCTAGCCAACGACGACATATCGGGTTCATAAAATCCTAGACCCAAGACCCCTGTCTGAATTTATGAAAGAAAATATGGTGACGACAACATGATGAAAATGCATGAATGGACTTGGGTTTCTATAGAAAACCTGACTAAACATGGTGTAGTCTAGGAATAGACATCATGTATCCCCCTCTAGCTATGACATCTAAGGTTTATAAGAAGATAAGTATCACACCCCATGGGGCCGGGACCACACGACTTGAGACCCTACCTAGGCCACTAAGTTGTGTGCCACCTGTAGATGGAAAGGACCTAATTCGGGAGGGTAATTCGTATAAATTGAGAGTACATGGGCATGATCAGGGGTACACAGGCATGGCCAGGTACATGTCTAGCTACCCAATCGGGACTCGAAGTACATGATCATGTTCATAAGAACAAAAGGACTTTGGTATCCTAGACACACTATGTTTCACCCTTACTCATCATGTAGTGATACATGGATAGCTAATCCATGTGCT
The DNA here is from genome assembly GCA_963277665.1 of Viscum album. Taxonomy (NCBI): domain Eukaryota; kingdom Viridiplantae; phylum Streptophyta; class Magnoliopsida; order Santalales; family Viscaceae; genus Viscum; species Viscum album. The sequence continues at coordinate 6,010 of CAUJRU010004613.1, read as the reverse complement.
GGTGGGGACACGACTAGGAATTCAGGTGAGGTCACACATCATGTGACCCCTAGTGCATGTTGTGTACATTTCTTAGGGACTTCCACCAGGAATATCTTCTTCTTTTGGAATCAAATTGTTTCTCATGACTAGTCGATCATAGGATTTTTTCCACATATAATGAATTGGAAGCATTCTTGGTGGATTTTTAGGTATAATATAATGTTTCTAGGTCATAGAGATTCTCCAAGAATCACTGAACCAATAAAAATGATTAGTATGGACCATTAAAGAGATTACTAGGATAGAAAACCCTCTGTTTTACTAGGTTGTAGACCCCCCATACTCCTTACACTAATCTAGGGGTGCACCATTGATGCACTAGTGTGTGGTTTCTCTCCCCTTTTTAGTGGCACACCCTATTGTACCAGGGTGAAGGTCCTCTACCCAATGTGTGGCATCCATCTGACACACTAGGGTGTAGGTCCTTTATTGATAGCTACCAAGAGTCACCTAATAACATACTAGGGAATGATTACTCCATGCTTTTGGTGGAACCCCTGACATACTAGGGCGTGTTTCCTCTACTCACTGAGTGGCACCCCCTAACGCTCTAGTGCATGGTTCCACTAGAGATACCTATAGAGTTGCACTCCCTTATCATACTAGGGTGTGATTACTCTATTGGAGATTGTTCCCACATGGGATATGTAGAGGTGGTGAGGTGAAGGTCCTCCACATGGATTTCTCAGATGGACTTATGAGACACTACTCATCAACAATAGACTATTGCAGTTGCATGCATACTGATTATCCTGGGCTGGGCTATGAGATGGAGATCCTTAGTCTCTCTCATTATGATTTATTAATTAGAATATATATATTCTTGGATTGGTTTACCTCTTTATTTGGGTTTATCTAAATACAACTTTCATATCTCTATATTTCTCCTTTTGTTTTTTAAGGTCTCATAATGGGTATGTATATAGTCAACCCTATATCCGAGTTTCCCACACATGTTGTATTTTATTCTAATGATGGAAAATTTACAATGTATTGGATCAACCAGAAAATAGGTTCATCAAATATGGTGGATATAACAGATGACTCAAGAGACCAAAATACAAACCAAGATACCGCATGTTGTATCTCAAGAAACCATAATGATCATGGTTTTTATAAAGACAGGAATCGACCATAGGACCAATGTATCACCCGCACACTTGTTATATTAATAATAGTTATTTTATCACATATCCAAATGTAAGATACCACACATCTATAAAAATATTGTAAATTATTTTATCAACTGCATGATGAAATAAGATATTTTTTCATATTCTAATCAATCAAAAGTTGAAGGAAATCCAACATATTAGAAAGTTAGACTTATGTAAAAGTGATCAAATGACCATGTGACTTATTGAAGAAACCATGATATGAAACTAAAATATGGAATAATATGTGATCAAATATAAGTTCAAGTGACGAAAAATCCATTCAATTGATCAACCACAAGTTCAAGTGATTGTTTGTAAGATCAAAGTGACCAACTGTATGACTTTTTCAAGATTACCTATCAGAATTCTATCAAAGTGTTGAAGCTACCATGAATGCTGATGGGGAACACATTAAATCAACTGTTTAAAAACTGATTATTATATTGTGAAATATAATATCTCAACCTATTTTAACTATAGAATTAAATGTTGGTGAAAATCATTTATTGAGCCAGAATTTCATGATGAGTACATGGATTTCCAAAGATGAGTTTTCAATAGTAAAATTTTAATAAATTATTCCTTTTAAAAATAAACAAAATAAGAATCAAAATAAGATATAGAGAAAATCATGGAAACAATAACTGACAAATGAACTTTTTCAAACAAAAACACAAAATCACCATTTTATTTAGATATGAACTTCATTTAAATATCTAAGAACATATTTCATATCATATCTCATTTTAGAATCAAAATAAATACTTCAATAAGGGAATAATCATCTAGAATCCAATATAATTCATCATATACATCAAAATATTTTCTCTTCTATTGTAATGTTCTAACATTTTGATATATGTCAGTTATACTCTGTTTATTCATTAACACAAGCTCTTGTATTGTATTAAAGAGTTAAATACACCATTTCTTTCATTCTTTTATCTCTATTATCCCATATAGAACTATAGTAGAGGCTTTATATATTCTATATTTACTATGGGTAGTTGTTATTTTAAATATTTTTTCTAGGTAATAGATCAATTTATTCATTAATAATATGCTTGGTAGCTGGTGATTTCCATATGGAGAGGACTATGTCTTGGATTACAGAAGAAACTCTTGTTTTATTCTGACATGTGTTTTCTTATTTTGTTACCCTATTTTCAAAATAACCGTATTTTAGTTTTCAAAACAATATACAAGAACATTACTTTGATAGTTATCTTTTTATAATTGTTTTATATACATTTTTTTTATACAAGTAATATTGTTTCTAAAGTTAAAAGAGTTTTATGTTTGTTTAAACTACATTATGAGAGATATTTTGAGAAGATTCTTGAATGATAAAATTTTATAATTCTACAATTTAGTTAACTAAGAAATTTTAAAAAATTATGGAATTTAGTTTTAAATTGTATTTAATAGATATTTTAATTGGAAACTCAATATACCCCATATTTATTTTTCTACTACGCACAACATTTTATATCTAAGGTTTATTATTTATTTTTAACTATGTTATAGTTTTACCAAAAATATAAAAAAAATATTCTTAAATTTATATCTTTTTTTGGATAATAATGGGTTTGAGGGGAATAATACAAACATTCCTCCTTATATTAATTCTATAATTATGATTAGTGGACAATAAATATAAAAATACATATTGTGTGTATGGTATTTGATAGTTAGACTATAATAGAGGAAAAATATGAAAAAATATACTTGAACGTATTGGTGTGATTCCACAATGGATTATTATGATTGTAATTGTAATGATTTTAATTTCATATATTGTGTATTAGGGGAAGTTGAGTTTAATTGAATTTATGCGTCTTATATTTCTTATGAAATTCGGGATACACTTGTTGTTTCTCATGAAGGCACTTAAAATGTTAACAATATGTGCCTAAATACCTATAAAAATAAGTAAGATAAAATTATAATGTGACTTGATTAAATAATTTCTGATTTATATATTGGGTTCAATGAAATTGTAAACAAACTACATGGGCTTGAGATGAAATGTAAAGGTGATGTTCAAGTGACATGACTCCTTCAATGCTTACCAAATTGGTGGAGAGGAGCCTCTATTAACATATGACAATATTATGATATAAGTAAACTACCATTAAAAAAGATTATGAGAATTCTCATAATATATTAGGAATAAATGAAACTAAAAAAGGAAGAATGTGAACAAAAGATAAAGACATTTTCCTTCAATACATTAGAGCTAAAAATAAAAGGTAAAATCAAATAAAATATTCAATGTGAGGATAAATCACCTTTTTAAAGTGATGAGGAAATGGATAATCTACACATGAGACTTATTAATTTCTACAATAAGAATAAATTTTTCAATAAATCAAATTATGGAGGAAAATATGAAAAAAGAGTAAACTAGAAGAAAGAAAATCAAATAGGCGAAGTGACCTGTTATTACTAAAAGAGAAAAGGGTATATCAAAGAAGAATGTATGAAGCATGGAAGATTTTTTTTCAATAAACCACTCAAATTTCTAGTCCAATGATATAATTATTATAGTGGCACTAAGGTCGAATACTCTATTATGGTACTATTTTTGGAGTTGATTGTTTTTGTTTTATCTTTTGAATGGGGGGGTTGTAGGGAATAATTAAATTTGTTGAAGTATGAAGTTATATTTAAAAATTTGATAATAATTTCATTGGGATAATTTTTGTGGATGTATGTTTATGAAATCCTTTAAATTTTCAATACATTTAATTAAATTAACACCCACTTCACAAGATGATTTCGATCAGAATTCCTAGTTTACGCATTAATCCAAGCCTCAATTAGGGTTATAATATTTATAAATTCTTATTTTTGGAATGATAAATATTCCATTAACCCATTTTTATTTATGTTTTGAATAATCCATGGAATCAAAAATTCAAATAATATGTTTTAATAATCCTTAACATATAGTGTTTCACATACACAATGTTAATTTAAAGAATGTCAATCGAGAGAAATATCTCAATCTATTCACATCCCAATACTCATCCCAATGGATGTTTTAATCATCCATTAATATGGTTATTAGTATATTTGGTATGATTATGATAATTTTTTAAATGAATAAAAAATAAAGTAATGAGATAAGAAAAATAATTGTGTAACAAACACGCACGAATCAAGGGATGTAAATACACACTTTTGATTTAATAAAAAAGTATAAGTGGAATGGGTTTCATTATATTGATTTAAAATATTTTAAGGCCATGTATATTACACTAAATAAGGTGGATGATAATAATAGATTATTATTATGAGACATTAATTAAAATTTAAATGAAATTATAAACAAACTTATGTGATTATAATTGAAAACACATGAAGTACATGAAAAAAAGAAAGGAGGAATGGTCTCTCAAGTTGAAATGTGAGTTTGTAAGGTCCTCTAAAGACTTTGTAAAGGATATGGTTGTTATAATATAACCTCATATTTTCTAAAGTTTCAACCCCTTTCAAGAATAAGAGTGGAGTGTATTTATAGAACAAGGTTGTAGACTGTTTTCCTTCCAAAACTGCCCATCATATTGGCTTGACATTTTGACCATGAAGACATACAATGGTAAAAATAATTTTCTGAAAAGTTTTAAATATGGATGTGTATATTCTACCCTATAAATTTTCTTTTCATTGTACTTTTTATCCAAAGATATGGTTTTTTTCTAAACCTTATGTTTCTGTTCAGTTGTAACCATAATTTTTCAAGGTCCACAATGTGAATGGGTTTTGGGATGTGAAGATGCCCTAAAATCCAAACTATTTATTCAATAATGTATGAAACATATATCTTTAATTTCTCTCTAAAAAGTTTCTTCTCAAATTGGGTGGTTTAATAGGATAAAATTCAAGAACTATGGACTATTTTAAAATCCTACATAGAATTGTGGGATGGAGTTTCATGCTTAAATTGAGAAACATATTGGTTGAGTTGGGCCTTGAAATTTTTATTAAATATAAAATAGAATTCCCATGGAATTTTGGTGGGGTATAAAGAAATTTGGAAATTTGTATTAAGGAAAAAACATATAACTTCATGTTTTTTCCTATTTTATTGGAAGATTCATTGGTTCTTCTTGTGTGGTCTATATGACCATTAAAATATCTGAACTAACCAATGATTCTGTTTAAGGATTTGTTTTAATTTTAATCAGGACAACCAAAAAATAATAATAATATTATTTCTATTTGTATTTTGAAATATATGATCAAAATATTAAACTATACTGTAATTGAATAAATTTGAAAAATGCCCTCCATATGTATTTATTATGAAAAAAAGAAAATTGAGTGGAAATTAATAATTTTTCAGTAAAAAAATATGTGATGGGAATAATGTAAAATATTAACGAATATGTAATATCAAATCCCCCATAATTAAGATACTTCATGTCCCTAGACTCACAAAAAAACATAAAAAATATTTTCCACTCACTAAAAAATATTAAAATTTTGTTTTCAGCAATAAGAGGAGGTCAAGATTATTTCAATCATTCATAAATAATTACACCATAGTTTGTTACTAAAATCATGTGTTTATATGATTCATTTTTATGTTCAAAAATTTAATTGGAAAATACAATCACTCAAAACATATGCCTCTTATGATAATGTAAATTTATTCAATAAGTTCACTCATTCACAGACCAAAAGTGAAATTATAGAGTTTTTAAGAGCACTCAGCCTCCATTCCCAATTCTAAAGTGTATAAGAATCAAGAGGTTTTTTGGGGTATTTTTTGTAGCAATGGGATGGTGGGAATATAATGTTCA
>CAUJRU010004612.1:0-14337 GCA_963277665.1 Viscum album | reverse complement strand
TTGGTAGTGATCTAGAGAAAGAGACAGAGTGATTGAATGATAAAAAACTATTTTATTGATTATTTTATTGATAATAAATGATATAATTTCCTCACATTGTGTTAAATATGTTTAATTAGAAAGTATTTGGGATTAGATCATTCATTTGAATATTTGATGAAAATTCCAGTTTTACCCTTTATAGTTCACTGTAGTATTTCAAAGATAAATATTTTTATATTTATTATTTTAATTTTAAATTTTTTAAAAGTGTTCCTAACTTCATTATCTACAACTTTTATTCAGGACACTAGATCTCAATAGTTCATTTGGTTGTTGAAATTGGTTCATGAAGCCAAAGTTGGGCTGGGCTCTCCAGAATGGATAAGCTTATCTATTTCGGCCATAACTCTTTCATATGGGTTTTCATTGAGCCCAAATTTGGAGACGAGATAGAAGACCCATATCCTCACATTTTATCCTTCTGTAAGGCCGGACAATTCACGCGTTTTGGTGGTAATATGGGCGGTTAAAGTTGGAAAGAAATATTTGGACGAATTTCAACATTCACACTTGAAACCACTTGTAACCTCTCCTCCCCTCCCCTCCCCTCTATAAATTGGAATTTTTCTCATTTGGAGGGGTTGGGACGTGCATTGGGATGTTGAGTGCAGAGGAGATGTGGATCCACTCCAATTCTCCAACTATTTCAACAAGGGTAGCTCTTGAAGCAAGGATCCCTTCGACGAAGCCTTCTTCTTCTCCTTCATGTTGTAATGATTTTGTTTATGTAATAAACTTATTTGTTCTTCTTTTATTTATTCTCTTTTCTTCTGTTTTGTTTAAATTTATTCTTCTCTTAATATTCCAAATTGGGATGGAATTATTGAGTAGAAGCATTATTGGGTTATACCCATTTTAAACCTTTGCACATGCAAAACGCTTCTACGATGATTACGACACCCATGGAGGAGTAGTTCTTTTTAGTAATCGATCGAACTCTATCCTTTTTCATTCATTTGTTTTGAATCAATGAGATGTTGTAATTCACATAATATGATCCATGAATTGTTATTTTAAATTACAAGAAACTAAGCAAGCAATTGAACAATTAACACAAAAACACGCGAGGTCGGGATTTTGTGTAAATTGTGAGAGCGCGATCTTAATCGGTAATACAAGACCACACTGGATAAATTTGTAGAGTTAAAATATAATCCCTAAACACAATTCATCCTCATTTCCAGAATGGATATGAGCCTTAATTTACCACTGACCACAAGCTAATCTTAGAACATCAATCAAAGCAGGGTGCTGCGATTGCATGTTCCGAAGTTTGCCTAGGGTTAAATTCACATCATCTTCGTGGTAAAGTTAATTATCATAGGGTTCGGGATTTAACAAATTAAGGGATCATAATTAAGTGAATGTTAATTTAAATTATAATGATTAATAATAAAGTTAAGAGGTAGAGTTAGATCAATTACTCCTTTTAAATATATTTCTAAAAAAACATCTTCTTGTTGTGTCATTTTAATCGAAATTCATTTCAAAACTAAAAACAAAAAAAATTATACAATCTTCTTCCAGAAAACTTATTCTAGATTAATAACCTACAACAAACCCCAATCCTTTAAAGTAGTGCTTTTATTCTATTTTATTTTATTTTATTTTTTTAGAATACCCCTAATAAGTTGTTAAATTCCCTTCCTCCTTTGAGAGACGACCTTGGTCAGCCACTCTGCTGCACCTAAGTACCCCAATTCACACTAATCATTTGAGGGCACCCACGACATCGCTCTAAAAAATTGGAACCATTTCCAGGGAGGCAAGTAATTATTTCAACCAATTAGAGGTATTTATTTTATTTTACATTTTATTCTCTTCCTCTCTTCTTTCTTTATTCTTTACCCAATCTGATTTTTCTTCTTCTTCTTTTATTTTCTTCTACTTATTTTTGGACCATCAACTCAAACATCTCATTTTTATTTTACTATGGTCCACTTTCTTTTTTTTCATTTTTATTTGATCTATGACATGAACTAATCCCGAATATCTCTTAGATCTTGACCCTGAGATTAAACGTAGCCTTAGGGCTCGAATCAGAAATTCTCAGTCTACAGGAAGTTTCAATATTCAACCAGTTGGAGAATTCCTCTCTTATGGAAACATTGAAATTGGAAGCTATTCAAATTCAAACATAAAAGAGGAACCAATGGATGAATACAATGGAAATGAACTTAATAGAACCATTTGAGAATTGGCTGCACCTGATGTTAACTATCAACCAAATTGTATTGCATACCCAAATCTCGAATCGGACTTTGAACTAAAATCTGGGTTAACTCACTTAATTACAAAGTTTCATGGCCTCTCTGGTGAGGATCCCAATAAACATTTGAAAGCATTTAATGTGGTTTTCTCAACCCTAAAACCTATAAATGTTTCTGAAGATCGAATCAAATTAAGAGCATTCCCATTTTCACTTGATGGAGCTGCAAAGGATTGGATGTACTATTTACAACCTGAAGATGTAACATGTTGGAACGATTTGAAACGTCTTTTCTTGCATAGATTTTTTCCAGCATCAAGGACCACATCCATTCGAAAGGAGATATCAGGGATCAAGCAAGAACAAGGGGAGTAAATGTATGAGTATTGGGAGAGATTCAAGAAGTTGTGTGCAAGCTGCCCACATCACCAAATCAGTGAGCAACTCCTCATCCAATACTTCTACGAAGGACTCACACCCATGGAGAGGAGAATGGTGGATGCTACAGGTGGAGGAGCATTGGTGGAAAAGTCACCAGTAGCTGCACGAGCATTTATCGACAAAATGGACCAAAACTCTCAACAATTTGGTGATAGAGGTACACCACATGTTCGAGGAGTACATCAAGTAAGTCCTTCTTCTCTTGAAAGTCATTTGATTGATAATAAGTTATAATAATTGAAAACTATGGTGAGGCAGATTTCATTGGCTCAAAAGACATCCCAACCCCCTCCTTCAAGGCCATGTGGCATTTGCACTGAGACAAGCCACCCAACTGACTGTTGCCCACAACTACAAGAGACAGAAGATTGTGCAGCAGTGTTCCCTGGGAGACCATTTCAGCAGCAACAACAACAACCATATCCCCAAAAGAAGTTTGATACAGTATACAACCAAGGGTGGAAAGATCAGTCAGACATGAGGTATGGCTCTGGACAACAACAAAGGCCCCCTTTTCAACAAAACTTCCAGCAGCCTCCACCTTACCAACAGGGTTTCCAACAAACCCAAAGGAGATTCGAAGATCAAACATCAACAAGTCAGCAACAAGGGAATATCCAACAAAAGGTAGACTCTAACACTGATGATCTATTGAACCAAATTGTTCTTAATCAACAGAATGAGCTGAAGAGTCAAGGTTCGGAGCTGAGAGAGTTGAAGACTCAAATGAGTCAGATCGCCACCGCCCTCCATGAACTTGTGAGTAAGAATTCTGGAAATCTACCTTCCCAGCCCACTCCAAATCCAAAGGGGAATGTTAGTACCATCACATTGAGAAGTGGGAAGCAAATGAACGATACATATGTACCTACCATTCCACCAGGATTCACCTCTACTCTAGAGAAGCCGCATTCCATACCAACTGATGAGAAATCAAAGGAGAAAGATAAAGGTAAGAAAAAGATTGATGATGTACCTCCTAAACCCCTTCCTTTTCCAAACAGGGTTGTTCAAACCAAGAATATGGCTGAAGAAGCAATGCAAAAGGAGGTTTTGGACACATTCAAGCGTGTGGAGATCAACATTCTTCTACTTGAAGCCATTATGAAAATTCCAAGGTATGCGAAATTATTAAAATAACTTTGCACCAATCGAAGAGGGATCAAGGGAAATGAGAGGATCAACCTTGGAAGGAATGTCTCGGCACTCATTACACCAACTCTAGCAATGCCAACAATGTCCAAGGATCCCGGGACATTCACCATCCCATGTACCATAGGGGAGTTGCACTTCTATGATGCTCTTTGTGATTTAGGAGCCTCAATAAATGTGATGCCTCACTCTGTATTCTCTTCCTTGCAGGTTGGTGAGTTGAAGGAAACAAGATTAGTGGTGTAATTGGAAAATAGAGCTACGACATATCCAGCGGGAGTTCTTGAGGATGTACTTGTTCGGGTAAGAGACATGATCTTTCCAGCAGACTTCTATGTGCTTAACATGGAGGATGATTAGGTAAGTTCTCATGCCCCCATTATCTTAGGTAGACCCTTCCTCAAGACTGCAAAAACTATCATAAATCTTAATGAGGGTACAGTTTCCATGGAGTTTGGAGATGAAGTTGTGATATTTAATGTTATGGATTCCATGAAGTACCCCTCAGAGGACCATTCTGCTTTTGTTATCTCCCATTTTGAACCAACAAATAAAAACTCCATAGAATTTTATTGTCCTCTGCTTAGGGAGATTATGAGTATTGGTTCGAGTTTGATGTCTAAGAGCACTTCTGCACATGTTGCTGATACACAATCCTATCATGGATTTGATTTTGATGTGGATTCATATTCCGATTTTGATCATGTTCACTCTGATTATGAAATGGATGTTGAGTATGCTGATGGATTTGATGCTTTATTATATGATTTTGATGATGTCTATTCTGATACTAATGCTCTTTGTGCACATATTTCAGTTCCTTCAATGTCTCCATCCATACTACACCCTCCTTCATTAGAACTCAAGCCATTGCCACCAAATCTGAAATAATCATACTTGTTGAATGGTGAGAGATTACCTGTTATCATTGCTAACAATCTCCCTTTTGAACATGAAGAAAAGCTTTTGAATATTTTGAGGGAGAACATCAGGGCGATTGGGTGGACCTTGGCTGACATATCAGGTATTAGCCCCTCCATTTGCATGCATAGGATTCTCTTGGAGGATGGGGCTAAACCGGTGAGACAGCCACAATGGAGACTCAATCCCACCCTCCTGGAAGTTGTTAAAAAAGAAGTTGAGAAATTTCTCGAGGCAGGTATAATCTTTCCCATTTTAGATTCTCAGTGGGTAAGTCCAATTCAGGTTGTGCCTAAGAAAACTGGTTTTACTGTTTTTAAAAATGAGAAAGATGATTTAGTTCCAATGAGGGTGCAAAACAGTTGGCGTGTGTGTATTGATTATAGGAAACTAAATCAGTCCACTCGCAAGGACCATTTCCCCTCCCATTTATTGATCAGATGATTGAGAGACTAGCTGGGAAGACACACTATTGTTTCTTGGATGGATTTTTTGGATATTTTCAGGTTCTTATAGCTCCATAGGATCAAGAGAAGACTACATTCACCTGTCCCTTTGGCACATTTGCCTACCGGAGGATGCCATTTAGACTTTGCAATGCCCCAGGTACCTTCCAGAGATGTATGGTGAGTATTTTTTCTGATTTTATTGAGACCTGCATGGAGGTATTTATGGATGATTTTACAGTTTATGGGTCTTCATTTGATGAATGTCTAATTATTTTGGGAAAGGTGTTGAATCGTTGTATTGAGAAGAATCTGGTCCTAAACTTTGAAAAGTGTCATTTAATGGTAGAGCATGGAATTGTCTTAGGGCATGTAGTGTCAAACCATGGGATAGAGGTTGATAGATCAAAGGTAGATATTATTTCAACCTTACCATATCCTTCATGTGTGCGTGATGTTAGATCTTTCCTAGGTCATGCAGGATTTTATCAGCGCTTCCTCAAAGATTTTAGTAAGATTTCTCTTCCTATGTCAAGATTACTTCAAAAGGATTCTGATTTTGTGTTTGATGTTTCTTGCAGGAATTCATTCGATGAGCTAAAACATTGTCTGACCACTCCACCTATCATATAGCCCCAAGGTGGGAGATTCCTTTTGAGCATATGTGTGATGCCTCCAACTTCGCGGTTGGAGCTGTCTTATCTCAGAGGGTGGAGGGGCGTTCACATGTGATCGCCTATGCATCAAGGACACTGGATTCAGCCCAATCAAATTACACAACCACAGAAAATGAGTTTCTTGCTATCATATTTGCTTTAGATAAATTCCATTCATATTTATTGGGCTCTAAAGTAGTTGTTTTTTCTGACCATGCAGCTTTGAGGTACCTCTTAAAGAAGCCAGATGCAAAGCCACGACTTATCCGTTGGATGCTACTTCTTCAGGAATTTGATATTGAGATAAAGGACAAGAAGGGATCAGAGAATTTGGTGGCAGACCACATGAGTAGGCTTACTCACACACTGGAGGATGACACCATGGACCAGTTACCACTTCGGGACACTTTCCCCGATGAACATCTCTATACCATCTCAGGTACGCATCCTTGGTATGCTGATTTAGTTAATTACATTGTTTCCTCTGAAATCCCAGCAAATTTGAAGAAGCATCAAGTCCAAAAATTAAAAAGTGAGTCTAGGTTTTATGTGTGGGATGATCCTTACCTCTGGCGCATGTGTAGTGACTAATTTATTAGGAGGTGTATTCATGATCATGAGTTTGAGTCTGTTTTGCAATTCTGTCATACACTTGCATGTGGTGGACACTTTGGACCCCAACGGGCAGCTAGGAAAGTTTTGGACTCTAGATTATATTGGCCTAGTTTATTCCATGATGCCCATGTGTTTTATAAGTCATTCTCTCGTTGCCAACACACTGGGAATATTTCTAGGTGACATGAGATGCCCCAACAACCCATACTATTCTGTGAGATTTTTGATGTGCGGGGCATTGATTTTGTGGCTCCTTTTCCAAGTCCATATGGTTTCTTGTATATTTTGGTTGCTGTTGATTATGTGAGTAAATGGGTGGAGTCCAAGTCCACCAGGACTGACGATTATCATGTTGTTGTGGACTTTGTCAAAGCACAGATTTTTTGCATGTTTGGAGTACCAAAGGCCATCATCGGTGACCAAGGGACACATTTTTGAAATAGGAATTTTGCTTCCCTCCTTTGAAAGTATGGGGTGACACACAAAACATCAGCACCATACCACCCCCAAACAAATGGCCAGGCTGAGGTTTCAAATCGTGAGTTGAAACAAACCTTGGAGAAAACCGTCCAGCCAAATAGGAAGGATTGGAGCAAGCGCATGGATGATGCATTGTGGGCTTATAGGACATCATACAAGTCCCCCATTGGTATGTCCCCATTTCGGATTGTTTTTGGGAAAGCATGTCATCTCCCCGTGAAAGTTGAGCATCGGGATTATTGGGATATAAATAAATGAAACATGGATTTGGCCCAAGCTGGAATCCAAAGGAAGATGCAAATTCAAGAGCTTGAGGAGAGTATATTATCATCATATGAGAACTCAATGCTCTAAAAGGAAAGATCAAAAGTATCTCATGACAAAATGATCCAACAAAGGGAGTTTCTTGTTGGAGAGAAAGTCCTTCTCTACAGTTCACGACTGAAGCTGATTCCTGGTAAGTTGCATTCCAGATGGTTCGGTCCTTATGTTGTGACTAATGTTTTTCCTTATGGTGCAGTGGAGATCACACAAGAGGACACTGGAAGGAGCTTTATAGTCAATGGGAAATGTTTGAAGAGATACATTGAGGGACTTCCTACTGATGTAGTGGATTTTATCACACTGCATGACCCCATCATCACTTGAGCACATCAGGCTGTTCCTAACCCTTTCACTTTTATATTATTTGTCCTATTTAAAAATTCTGCATTTCATGTGCATATATCATCTCATAGGTTCCCATTGAGGACAATGCAATATTTTAAGTGTGGGGGAGGGAACCTTTTAGTTTAGTAATTTCAATTTCTTTCCTGTTAAAAAAAAACCAAAAAAAATTGCGTGTTTTTCAAACTTTGTGTGTTTATTTTACAATTTTCTGTGTGTTTTTGAAACTTTTGGGCTGAAATGATTCTCATCACCATTTTTAAATCCATATCAATAAGTGAAACAACTTACCCCTTGAAACTAAGCTTAAATGAATACTGAAATGACTTTGTTTCAAGTTCAAATATTTAGTAATTTCATGAAAAGTACGCTGAATTTTGAATCCCATGCCAATCTCACTATCTTTACATTTGAAATCACTTTCTTGTGAGGCTTCTGAACCATTATTTTCATATTCTTTACATTCACCTCACTTCTTGAGAGAACCAAACCATGCTTGATTTAACCAGAATTTGATCTATTCCTGTCAAAACTTGAGGGTTTGAGGTACATATGTTTAAATGATTGAGGCATTTGTTTGGTATTAAAGCCCCTATTTCAAAGAATCCTTTTTTATAATGGCCTACCTTGAATATTTAATCCTTGTATCCCTTAGAATCCATGCACAACCTGTTAGGTTAAGCCACATTACAAGCCAATTTTCCCTATCCAACCAACTCTTGAAGTGAAATTGCATAATCTAGTTGAGCTTCAGTGTGGGGGAAGCTGTCTTGTGTTGTGCCACCACATTATGTGATACTTTGGGTGGAAAATTAAATTCTGAAGAGATGTGTTTGCTGCTAAATAAAGTCATTATATTGAAAGTTGTGCCTTTTCTGGAGCTTTCATGACAAATGAAGCTGTGCCTTTTCTGGAGCTTCTAATTGAGGTGGAAAGCTGTGCCCATCTGGAGCTTTCAAGAAAATCATGTTTGAGAAGATTGACATTTTTTATGCTGAAATGTTGAATGGTGTAAACCTTTCATGACTTTTCATGATGATGGAGCTGAAATTGATACTATGGGGATTGAAGAGAAGACCATATTTAAGTGAAAATTAGATTAATGCAATTTTGCTTCAAAAGAGTCAAGCCCTCCTCATTCAGCCTCAGAGTTTTTCACATCTTAATCCTACAAACCGAAAGCGACAGAACAACCCTGAAAAGTCCTCATGATAAACATATGTCCTTGACTCACATCGGGTAGCTATTTAGGAATCTCTCAAGCCTATGGTAACCCTTTTATGAGTTTGGATGAGAAAGAAATTGCAAAAAAAAATTGATATTTGAGTGATGAGAGAAAATTCAAGCGAGGTAAGTGTTTTGTGCATGGGAGGATAAATGATGTGGTACGACGTCATCCATGGAATGAAAGCATCATTCATGTCAGGATTGAATATATTAGGCAATGGGCGTGGTTCATCTAGGGGATGAGACCGAGTTTCTCTTTTCGGCAAAATATAAATTTTAGCAGCTCTTTCAGATCATAGGCAAAGCAGGTGCAGATCATCCAGGAGCGGATGAAGACTGCACAGTGTAGTAAGAAACAGGAAACCGACTCCAGTCTTAGAGACTCGAGTGTGTTAAATGTTAAAGAAGAGGATGCTTAAAGGAGAGATGAGTCTATGAAGCAGGAGACGTGGAGGCAGAGCTAGGGGAGCAGCATGAGGTGGTGTACATCCTAACATGGTACAAACACCCGCCTTAGTTATTCCCGCCAGGCTCAGGGAGCTAGAGGGCGGAGGAAGAGTGCGACTGCATGCGGTCAAGGAGTGTGTCCCAATGGCTCTAGAAATGATTCAAGGGACAGTCTGTGTCCACTACTAGATACTGTAGTAACAGATGTCGATATGAATCATTCCTTGATTTCACAAATCTTGTTCCAAACCTAGAGTTTCCGGTAAGCTGTGGACTTGACCCTCACGTCTGGAGTTACCTTGGGAGGAGACTCGATAATCACACTTACGCCGATGGTGTGGTCAGACCCTCGAGGTGAGATTTCCGGTTAGAATCTCTTGGTGGCAGCGTCGAGGCCTTACGGCGTTAGTTTGAGTATGGATTGGGAAATAACTGTTCATACTCAAATTAACGGTTTTAGGTAAATGTCAGGATGGGTTTTCCTTGGTCAGTGAAAAAGAAACCCCAGGCAGCACAGGATAAACTCTTTCACAAGAGGGTGAGACCGATCACTCTTGAGTCGGTCAACCTTACCCTCGTAGCGGAAGTCGTTTCGAGTTCCAGTTCTAACAGGAATTGGAGACCTCTAGAGTTCGAGGATGACGATCACGTCCTTATACGAGTCTCACCTCGACGAAGTTTACGGAGTTGTGGCCAAGGCGGCAAGTAAACTCTGAGGTTCAACGGACCTTTCTAGGTCCACATCTGGGTAGGCGAGGTGGTGTACCGCTTGACCCATCCACCTCAGTTGCACCAGGTGCACGACGACTTCCACGTATCTCAACTGAAGAGATACGTGCTCGACCCTTCGCATATCATTGACCATGAGGAGCTGGACGATGGCGATGAGGTGTTTTCCACGGAGGTTCTAGTGAGGATCAAGGATCGACAAGAGTGGATCCTACGAGGACGATCGATTCCTCGGGTTTACTTTCTCTTGCAGTACGGAAACCTCCGGGTGAGCACATGGGAGCGGAAGGCTCAGATGCGTGCTCTGTACCGCCTTTGTAACCTTAGTTTGTGTTAAAGCATTACGAGGATGTAAAGCCCTGAGGTGTGAGTAATGTAAATACCCGTAAAATTGAAGGGATTTTTTTTTCTAAATTCTCTTTGAGATTTTACAAGAACGCGGTTTCTGAAGGCACTTGATTCCGAGGCCCGGAGTGCCCGAAATCAATTTCCGAAGTTTGGCGCGGGAACGATCAGTGAACGAACGAGCGGGTTTTCCTATCTTTTGAACCGGTTCTCGGAATTGAAATCCGATGGCACCGATGAACGCTCAACGCTGGTAATCGCTTAAGGGAACATTTACCGTAGTTGAGTTTGTGCGGGAGAAGAAGTTAATTTTTGGGGATTAATTAAATAAAGTGAATAAAATTGTTGAATCAATTTTATTTCATTATATGTGGTTAAATTCTCCCATGGGAAGTTGGTGGTGGGCCCACATCCATTCAACTTCCTATGTGTGGATATTTGAAAGGGTGGGTCCCACACGAACCCCCCACCTTTTCAAATTCCTTAAACTCCCTAACCCTCTTAACCCCTCACTTTCCTAACTCCCTATTAACTCACTTTCTTTAATTTTTGGCAACTTGTTATAATTAATTGAGTTACATAATTTCAAACTCTTGAAATTGAAATGGTTTGGTTGTGTTAATAAAATAATACTTAGTCTTATTTTATTTTTGGTTAGAGTTTTGAAACCTTGAGAGGATTGGGGAAGCGGTCTTCTTCTTCTTCAACCTCGACGAAGAACGCGAAGAACACCTCCGCCGAAGAACGCGCCGTCTTCTTCCAAACGACGTTTTCTCTTCGGACGCACCTCGACGAAAACGGAATTTACGTTCGTCTTCCGCGACGCCGTATCCGCGACGCGAAGTTCTTCTTCCGAGTCGTCCCTTCTGTGATGGTTTTCCCACGACGAAATCTCCGTCAACGACTTCGAATCCTCGCTCCGCGACGTCGACGTTCATTTTCCACGACACCCGACTTCCGTGATGCTCGTCTTCCACGGCTCGATTAACATGCACCGTTCCTGAACCGAGGTAGGGGATTGTTTTATTTACTTATTTCCATTCATAATTGTAGTTATCGATTATCATGGATTTTTCGACTAGATGATATCGATTAACGAGAGGGGGGACAGACCGCACAAACACGGCCGAACCTCCCCTCCTATGTTCATGTTTGTTTCCTTGCGGATGGAACGGGATGGAGTGGTGCCGTTGCACCATGCGGGAATCACTCGGCAAGTATTGCGCGGCGCTGTCGCGCTGCGCCGTGGAAAGAAATTCAAGAACGCGACGCCGTCGCGCCGCATCGAAGAAAACCGAAGATGCCGCGGCCGAAGCGGGGCCACGGCGGAGGGGCGTGGTTTCGTCACACCGCACCGAACAACAAGGGTCATGGCCAGTTCCGGGCCATGGTGGAGCAAGGTGACCGGCGGCCGGACTGGGCCGCTGGCGTCGGAGCTGGAAGGGGACCGGCCATTGCCGGTCCCATTGAGCAGGAACCGGCCGGCCAGGTCGGGCCGACCGGAAGGGGAAGAACCGGGGGAATTAAATTCCCCCAGCTGGATTCAAGCGGCCCCAATTAAAGGGGCCACCGTTTTCCATAATGGACGGGCAAAGCCCCTCCCTTGGCTCGCGCGCAGCACAAAGGGCGCGCTGGCCACGCAGGCTGGCCGCCGCGCTGGCCGCGCCACCACGCTGGCCGCGCCGCCGCGCCGGCCGCGCCGCCGGCCAGGCCGGGACTCCGGGCCAGGCCGGGTTGTCGGGCCGGGTCGCCGCTCGGGCCGGGTCGACCCGGTTCGGCCAACCCAGGGGGGTTCTGGGTCGGGCCGGGCCGAGCCCAGACCCCCTATTTTCGGACTGAGTTGGTTCAAATGCCTATATCTTGGGCTACAGACCTCTGATTGATGCACCGTCAGTTGTGTAGCGATCCTTGGAACGAGAAGGTCGTTTCGGTATATCGCACTTGAGATTTCAGATTACTTTGGGTTCGGCCGGGTTGGTTTGGATACGAAACCAACTGAGCCCTCAGAGCGGAAACACTTATATCTTGAGATCCGGACGTTTGATTGACGTTCCGTCGACTTTGATGGATTCCTATAAGTGAGACGGATCTTTTGGCTTACTCCGCTTGAGGTTTGGATGTCGTCGGAGTGCGGTAGGGTTGGTTCGCTCATGAAACCAACAGGGCCCCTCGAACGAAAAAGCCAATAACTCACAGACCGGGCGTCCGATTGACGCGCCATCTGTTTCGTTGAATTCCTCTTGATGAGATGGAAATTTTGGCATACTTTTCCTGAGTTTTGGTTACATTTGGTAGTGTCCGGGTTGGATCGCACCCGAAATCCAACCGGGCCCCTGGAACGAAAAAGCTGATACCTTTCAGACAGGACGTCCGTTTGACGAACCGTCAGCGGCGTTGTTGATCACATTGAAAAATGGTCCCTATGAGTATACCCTATGAGAGTTCGGGGTACAGTTGAGATATGGTCGGGTTGGTTCTCTCACGAAACCAATCGGTCCCCTGGGACGAAAAGGCTAATAACTCACAGACCGGGCGTTCGATTGACGCGTCGTCTGTTGCGTCGAGACCCTTATGACGAGGCGGTCCTTTGTGATACTTCTTCGTGGGACTTTGAGATACTTGGAGTATCGACCAATAGCTCGTGGAGCGGACCCTCCCAGAGACGAGCGTACGGAGTACGGAGACCGTGTAGCTGACTGAGACCTGACGACTACTTGACCGACTCGACTTGGAGTGAGTTGACTAGCCCAGGGGACGAACCACTACTTTCTGAGGTGAAGACCCCTGGCGGACGGAGCACTACCTGTGTGACAGTGCAGACCCGCGGTACTTGTCCGGAGAGTACCTCAACAGGCTACTAGGTGGTGTACACTACTGTGTTTGGGTGACATACCTCGGCGGGAAGCACTACTGTGTCTCGGTGGCTGACTCGCGGTACTCAACATGGGGAGTACCTCAGCAGTCTTAGGTTTGTGAGCAGTACCTCGGAGTCGTGACAAGACCACTGTACACTCCATAGACGGAGCTCTTCAGCAGTTACAGTTTCGATAATGAAAATCCTGGTTTGAGCTAATACTTTTGACCTTTGTGTTTACCTCATGATTGAGATGGGTCACTTGATAACTTAGGTATATGAGTGGACATATACCTGGGTAGTGGTTATCCGTTGATTTCATGATCCTTGTGTTACCTCATGATTGAGATGGGTTACTTGATAAGTTAGGTATATGTATGGGAATATACCTAAGTAGAGGTTATCTATTGAGATCTTCTTTGTGGTTATCCTTGTTGGTTTTAGAGAGACCTTGAGGTTCTTGGGGTCCCTACTGAGTATCGTTATACTCACCCCTGCACGGGCTATGCCCGCACCTCTTTGTGTTGGTTGTAGACGACGGGAAGTGCTAACAGAGGCCGTGTGTTCGAGGACTGGACGGTACCCGGAGGTGGACTACATGACGAGTCAGTACCCGAAGGTGGACTACATGATGAGACAGTATCTGGAGGAGGACTTCACGGCTAGATGACCCATGGAGGAGGTTGACGGGAGAGAGCGTTGTGGAGGCTATCTGTACCTACCCTTCAGGTAGGATCCATGGTGGACGATCCAGGAGTTGCGCTATCTGTACCTACCCTTCAGGTAGGATCCAAGGAGGACGACCCAGGAGCTGCTTCCTTCTTCCAGCTATTACCTTTTCCTGTTGTACTTGTTCAGCTGAATTTGTACTTTCTTTTGGGTCTGTATTCTCGCCCATTTTATTTTTAGCACTTCTCTTGTACTTAGTGTTTACGTTTTCCGCTTGTTTACTCTGTGGTTCTTGTTTTCTTTTATAAAGGCAATGCCTTCCCAGTTATCGGGATTTACGTATTTGGTGCTAGTCGCCAGCCCCTGGCCTATGGAAGGCGGGTTTGGGGTAGTCACGGCACGGGCCCTGAGGACGGGTCGTGACATTTAGTATCCCAT
>CAUJRU010004611.1:12500-14339 GCA_963277665.1 Viscum album | reverse complement strand
CTGCAAGATACACGAGCGTCATGCGGAGGTGATGACTCATTAAGGGGAATCCTGTCGATTTGGGAAGATGGTTGGGGCTTGTGTTGGGGTCTGAGTGGTCTGCTCAGTCATACCTCAAACATTGCAGATGTGGTTGGTGATGCTACCTGGCTGATCCTTCCATTAGTCATATGCTTGTCTCAAAGATCAGGTTGTGCATGTACAAAGGACAAACTAATCGAACAGAATTGAATGTTCGGGACGACGGTTTGGGCTTGTGTTGGGGTCTGAGTGGTCAGCTCAGTCATACCCCAAACAATGCAGATGTTGTTGGTGATGCTACATGGCTGATCCTTCCACTAGTCATATGCCTATCTCAAAGATCAGGTCCCGCATGTAAAGGACAAACTAATCGAAAGATGGTGATACTGTGACGGGTCTCATTAAATCAGTTCCAGGGGTGACTTTCTCCTCGGTTATATCTCAAGCGAAGAATCCCCAGGTGGGTGAGCTCCACCTAGAAGACCCTCACTTGTCCCTTTGGAGTTCTCCCTGTTGGTAGTGGAATTTTTTTGGTGCTGATGTAGGGGCCCCGTCTATATGCTTGGGTTGAATTCTCTCGCACAATTGCGGTTCCGTCTTCCAAGGGCTTGCTAAAAAGACGATGCGATACTAGACAGATATAACTTGGATGGGATGATGATAGATGAGCATGGTTGGTGTCCTGGTTCTTGGTTAAAAGTTTCTCAACGGTGGTTGAGTTCTTTTGAATGGTGGGATGTGGGGGGTGCGGCGGGACATAGGGCCTCCGTTCCTGTCATGACTCCTTTTCCTCAACGTCCCTGGAGCGTTGTGGGTTCGTCTGCTTAAAATCTGCCTCATGGCGGTTGAGTTCCTTCGGAAGGTGGGATGTGGGAGGCATGGCGGTGGGACGCTGTAATTCCTTTTCCTCACCGGTGGGATGTGGGGGGCATTGGAAAGAATGGGTTTTTGCCCAGTCTCATGCCGTGCCCGCCTTTTTCCTCACCTTTCATGGAGCGTTGCGGTTCGGGCTTGCTTAAAAGGCCACCTGTCGGTGGCGGAGTTCCTTGGATGGTGGGATGTGGGAGGCATGGTGGGTTGGTGTTCCTTTGTCGTCCCTCGACGCTCCTGCCCTTCCCTCGCCTTCTCTAGAGCAGTGCGGCTTGGCTTGCTTAAAAGCCGCCTCAGGGTGGTTGAGTTGCTGCGGATGGTGGGATGTGGGAGGCGCGGCGGGATTGGGTTTTTGCCCCGTCCCCTGACGTGCCTGCCTTTTCCTCCCCGTCTGTGGAGCATTGCGGGCTGGGTGCTTAAATACCGCCTCACGGTTTGTGGGATCCTGTGGATGGTGGGATGTGGGCGGCGCGGCGGGACATAGGACCCCCGTACCTACCATGACTCCTTTTCCTCGACGTCTCTTGAGCGTTGCTGGTTCGTCTGCTTAAAAGCTGCCTCATGGCGGTTGAGTTCCTACGGAATGTGAGATGTGGGAGGCACGGCGGGATGGGGGTTTCCCTCCTCATCCCCTGACGTTCCTACCTTTTTCCTCACTGGTGGGATGTGGGGGGTATGGGCGGGATTGGGTTGTTTCCCCGTCCTGTCGTACCCACCTTTTTCCTCACCTTTCATGGAGCGTTGCGGGTCGGGCTATGCTTAAAAGCCACCGAGTGTGGTTGAGTTCTTGCAGATGTTGGGATGTGGGAGGCATGGTGGGATTGGGTTCCTTTGTCGTCCTTTGCTGTACCTGCCTTTTCCTCACCTTCTCTGGAGCGTTGTGGGATTTTGGTAGTGGTTCAAGCGCGAAACTGTCGGTATCACCAGGATGAGAGACCGTGCTCCTAA
>CAUJRU010004611.1:0-2500 GCA_963277665.1 Viscum album | reverse complement strand
GCGGCCTTCATGTGCCTAAGGGGTCACGTCAGTGGCCGTTCCTATGGTTTCATAGCTCTTTTAGGGCAACTCGCGTTGTCTTTCATGAGCTGGGGTGCCCTCTGGGTGGTCTAAACCACTCAGTATGTCTCCTCGTCAGTGCTGATGTTTCCTGGTGGGATAGCTGTAAATGCATAAATGTCTCTTTAGGGGGGTAGTGGTCGGCGACCCCCCCTGGGCGTGGGTCTTGTCCTGCGTGCCTCGAGCCACCCAGTGACATGCCCACGGACATGGAAAAATGGCCTCTAGACAATGCCATCAATGCGTGATGATTCGTCCGGTGCTTGGGGCTTGTCTTCTCCGGGGTAGTGCGCCTTAAAAGCTTTGACAATGAGCCGGGGTTCGTCGCGTGTGAGGTCCTACGTACCGACAATCGCGTGGAGACAATGCCATCCGAGTGAGACGATTTGAAGGGGCCTCGAGGCTTGTCTTGGTGGATGCGGGGTGCCTTGAAAGGAAGGACGCCGAGCTGGGGTTTGTCATATGTTGTTGGGTTCGGTATGTAACGACACCGACCACCTAAAGAGAATTCATTTCATGCGTGAGGACCCGCTCTGGACATGGGGTCTGTCTTCTCGGCGGTGGTCGACGATACGCGGGAAGGATGCCATGACGTGTCGGCGGCCTTCACGTGCCTAAGGGGTCACGTCGGTTGCCGTTCCTATGGTTTCATAGCTCTTTTAGGGCAACACGTGTTGTCTTTCATGCGCTGCGGTTCCCTCTGGGTGGTCTAAACCACTCAGTATGTCTCCTCGTCAGTGCTGATGTTTCCTGGTGGGAGAGCTGGAAATGCAGAAATGTCTCTTTAGGGGGGGAGTGGTCGGCGACCCCCCCTGGGCGTGGGTCTTGTCCTGCGTGCCCAGAGCCACCCAGTGACATGCCCACAGACATGAAAAAATGGCCTCTAGATGATTCCTCCTGTGCTTGGGGCTTGTCTTGCCCGCGGTAGTGCCCCATAAAAGCGATGACAATGAGACGGGGTTCGTCGCGTGTCAGGTCCGACGAACTGACAATCGCGTGGAGACAAAGCCATCCGAGTGAGACGATTTGAAGTGGCCTCGGGGCATGTCTTGGTGGATGCGACGTGCCTTGAAAGGAAGGACGTCGAGGTGGGGTTTTTCATATGTTGTTGGGTCCTGTATGTAATTACAATTACCACCTAAAGAGAATTCTTTTCATGAGTGAGGACCCGCTCTGGACATGGGGCGTGTCTTCTCGGCGGTGATCGACGATACGCGGGATGGATGCCATGACTTGTCGGTGGCCTTCATGTGCATAAGGGGTCACGTCGGTGGCCCTTCCTATGGTTTCATAGCTCTTTTAGGGCAACACGTGTTGTCTTTCATGCGCTGCGGTGCCCTCAGG
Source organism: Viscum album (assembly GCA_963277665.1). Classification (NCBI taxonomy): domain Eukaryota; kingdom Viridiplantae; phylum Streptophyta; class Magnoliopsida; order Santalales; family Viscaceae; genus Viscum; species Viscum album. Next base: position 1,096 of record CAUJRU010004611.1, on the reverse strand, counting down.
GTGGTCTAAACCCATCAGTATGTCTCCTCGTCAGTGTTGATGTTTCCTGGTGGGATAGCTGGAAATGCATAAATGTCTCTTTAGGGGGGGAGTGGTCGGCGACCCCCCTGGGCGTGGGTCTTGTCCTGCGTGCCTAGAGCCACCCAATGACATGCCCAGTGACATGGAAAATGGCATCGACGCAATTCCCTGAATTCCTGATGATTCTTCCCGTGCTAGGGTCTTGTCTTGCCCGAGGTGGTGCGCCATAAAACCGATGACAATGAGATGGGTGGGGTTTGTCGCCTGTGAGATCCTACGGACTGACAATCGCGTCCAGACAATGGAATCCTAGTGAGGCGATTTGAAGGGGCCTCGGGGCCCGTCTTGGTGCGTGCGGCGTGCCTTGAAAGGAAGGACGTTGAGGTGGGGTTTTTCATATGTTGTTGTGTCCGGTATGTAAAGACAATGACCACCTAAAGAGAATTCATTTCATGCGTGAGGACCCGCTCTGGACATGGGTCCTGTCTCCTCGGCGGTGTTGGACGATACGCGGGACGGATGCCATGACGTGTCGGCGGCCTTCATGTGCCTAAGGGGCCACGTCGGTGTCCCTTCCTATGGTTTCATAGCCCTTTTAGGGCAACACGTGTTGCCTTTCATGCGCTGCGGTTCCCTCTGGGTGGTCTAAACCACTCAGTATGTCTCCTCGTCAGTGTTGATGTTTCCTGGTGGAATAGCTGGAAATGCATAAATGTCTCTTTAGGGGGGGAGTGGTCGGCGACCCCCCCTGGGCGTGGGTCTTGTCCTGCGTGCCGAGAGCCACCCACAGACATGCCCAGTGACATGGAAAATGGCATCGACGCAATGCCATGAATTCCTGATGATTCGTCCCGTGCTTGGGGCTTGTCTTGCCCGAGGTAGTGCGCCCTAAAAACGATGGCAATGAGACGGGGTTTGTCGCATGTGCGATCCTGCGGACTGACAGTCGCGTCCAGACAATGGCATCCGAGTGAGACGATTTGAAGGGGCCTCAGGGCCCGTCTTGGTGCATGCGGCGTGCCTTGAAAGGAAGGACGTCGAGGTGGGGTTTTTCATATGTTGTCGTGTCCCGTAT
>CAUJRU010004610.1:0-14354 GCA_963277665.1 Viscum album | reverse complement strand
TACTAGATTAATTATTTTTTAATGATGTCATTTTTTAAATTAATTTTGTTTATATTATGTTTTATTGAGAGTATTTACATACTATACACAAATTCCATTCACTCTATTAATTATCACATCATTTTTATGATATTTGTAAGGGACTTTTCTTTTAAAATCATCTTTTAATCATAAATTTAATAAAATTCAAAAGGAATGTTTTTTGAATGTATTATTATTTTCTAATTATTTTTATGTTCATGGTATGTATTTATGATGAATATTGGGACCTATATCTCACTTCAATTCATTAGTTATGATTTTGTTATTGGATGACTGTATGGTTACTCTTAGTGTAACTATGATGGTTTCACCATATGGTATCCGTCAAGGTCAAATTATAAGGTAGCCATCAAGGATACATTTTAATGTGGCTATGAGGGTTACAAATAATATGACAAACATGATGGTTACAATATTATGTTATTATTTCCTAATTTATATTTATGTAATTATTCAGGTTTACTATGTTTTATGTAAATCTCATGTTTTTACAAAGTAATTATATGATACTTAAGGGCTAATAAGTATATTTTTGTGAGAATAATTTCATATTTTTATATGTATTCATGTAATAATGGTATTTATCCTTCTTTTTTATATATCTTATTATTATATTTTGGCCTCATACATTCATGCAATTTTTCACAGTGTTTAAGGATGGGTAATATAAAGGCAAAATCCTAGATAAATGTTGTGAAAACATTTCATGGAATGATTTAATGTTTTTATTTAAAAACATTTATAATATAAAAAATGGATTTTGTTTTATTTTAACCCAATTATTATACTTATTGGATGATATATATTAATTATGTCCTAATTTTCTAAACCACTAATCTAAAAATACCTTTGGGAATATGAAGAAGAAAATTCTATTACAATTTACTAGATTATGTATTTTTTATGGTTGAGTAATTATTGAAAGTATTAAAAATTGAAATTATTTAGGAATATTAGTAAGTATAAGTTTTAATTATTCAATCCAATTATATTTTTACCAGGTTATGTTTAATTTTAATTTCCATCTCTTTGTTTAATCCCTTCATTAGCCAATTTGAACCATTTCTCAGGTACCAACCTTTTCAATATAGAACTATTGTAAATATTAATATAAGGAAACAATAGGATCTTAAATAGAAAATATATGAAATTTTAAACCATATCATATTCCCCTTTCATATTTTCATATTTTTATGTTTTTAATTATCTAATGATATAGTATTTGACATAACATACAATTTATGATATTTTAAGAACTATTCACATATTTTTACTCTAATGGAATCTATAATGGTTTTGAAATTAGAATATAAATAATTTAACCAAAAAATATACATTATTATTATCCCTAAAATTCATTTATGACCATAAGTAATCCAATAAAATATTAGTTTTTTCATTTTTAATCTCATTTACTTTTACTTTTATATTTATTTCATAAGCACTTTGTCTGTGTTGCGCAGTCAATAAATGTAAATGTTTCATAACTGAAAATTAAAAATAAATTACTATGAAAAATAATTAATTCATATTTAACAAAATAATAATAATAGAACATAAAATCCATCAATAATCTTGAAAAAATATTAGAGTTATCAAAATTAACATAGCGAAATTTTGGATTTATTAATTACTGAAATTATATTAAGGTAATTATCAATGAAAAAAGAACTTTGTTTCCATATCATAAAATATTTTTTAAGTAATAATAGAGAATAATTAAAACAATATACATATAGTTTGTGTTATATATATTTTTAAATATTTATAACATTATTTTTAACATTATTTACCTTATATACTCTTATTGAGGTGATATATATTTTCCACAGTTAGTATTTATAATAAAAAAATAATATTTTTAATCAATTTAAAAAATGAGTAAATGATGATTCCAAATATGGTATCCATTTTCAAGAATATATTTCAAGATGGAGTGTAATTCAACCTTCATATAAGTATGTAGAACACTATGAAAACTGTTGTTGGAAAATTTTATTTTTAAGCCTAAAATATTATTTATCATTTTCTCTAACTGGTAAAATATATTTTATATTTGTTAAAAAATTAATGAATATATAATATTTAAAATTTTCATTTTAATTATTCATTTAATTTTATCATCTTAACGTTTTATGATAATCACACAATGTACGTACAAAAATTAGTTTTTTCAAGAGAACATTTATTTTTTTAATTTCAAATGATTTTATCAATTGATAAATATTGGATTAGTTCATTAAATGTGAAAAATATACCTAATATAATTTATTTAGTCCAATTTTTAACATCCAATCTCAAAACAAGGCGGTTAATATAAAATTAAAATTCAGTTCTATATTTTAGTTCTCTTAAAATCAATATTTCATTTAGTAAAACATGTCAAATACTTCATCAATATTTTAGATTAAATGCATATAAAATATTATATTGTTATATATTCAAATATAAAATTGATTTTTATCATAGTAGTGTATTATATCTATAACTTTATGGCAGACCTCACATTTTCAAATGTGAGTGGGACTCAAGGAAATGGATGGAAGTACCCATTACTTTGGATTTTTAATTAATTTGATATTATTTATCAAGTGTGTTATTTGAAAATGGAGCGTAAGGATCAGTTGGTTATCTTACAGTGGTGGTGGACCAAAGACCTAATTTTTTTTGGAATATTTTCAATGTTTTTGACGATGTTGTAGGTTGATTTCATTATCTACATATCACCAAGAAGATAACCATGTCATTATAATCATAATTAATGGATCTATTTGAGTTGAAAATTTTAAAATATCAATTGAAGGACTGTGAACGAATTGGATTTATTCATCCAAGCATGTCCCTATGGGTTTCAACTTTTATTTTGTACAAATATGGTTGACATGTGTATGTGAATTCTATATGATTATCAAAATATTAATTTGGGGACTCTTAAACATAAATTCATGTTTCCTTAAATCTATGATATTTTTTGCAGGTAAGGGTGTATTCTATTTTTAAAAATTCTAAATATGGTTATGGTGCCACCCATTGAGGGTTTTGATATAGAATGATCCTAAAAATACCTTCTATAGATAGTATGCTCACAATGAGTATTTAGTTATTTTATATGTACTCGCCAATTCCTCTGTGGTCTTCATGGATTTCATGAACTAGAACATTGACCACAATTTGGACTCCTTCATAGTTTCATTTTATTACGATATTTTTTTGCATTTCATGTTTGAGTAGGACCATAGAAAACATCTATAGGTGTTTATAGACTAGAAAATGGATTATTTAGTTATTATGAATATTTGTTAATTTTATTTCAGAAAAAATGAATTAATGTTTTATGGCCATATGATTTCTAAGAAAGTGTTATTTTATATCTTAAGAATATCAATATTATTTAGTCTTAGGACTATCCCAACAATGAAATTGAGATCATGAGTTTTTCATAGAATCGTAAAATATTATAGGAATATTTGTTAGGCTTCTCTATTATGGATTCATCCATGATTTCATTAATTGGGAAATGGGTGAAATTTAAGTGGAGTGATAAGTGTTCGTAATATAATGAAGAGTTGTAGGTTCGGTCGTCCAATAACGACCCATACATTACATACATTATTAATACATAAAATTGAAGAACACTTATTACAACATATAACAAAACCAGGACTTTACCGTATTGGTAGTGTCTTTAGAAACTGGGAAACATAAAAAACTTGTTCATTAAGAATCTAAATTGCCTCCCATTTATTTCACCATATCTAGTGTCCCATTTGGCATACCCTACCTAATAACCTTCTTCCAGACCTGGGGAAATAAAACATACAAAAGGGTGAGCTCAAATGCTCAATAAGGGTAAACAAATGAAATATCCATCACATCATATTCATAAGAACATAACATTTTGGAAATCTTAACCTGCAAAAGAGATCATAATTTCATAACATGGGATAAATCATAGTAGTGAAATGTAATCCAAATAATCATAACTAAAAACATGAAACTTTGTGGAATACACCCATAATCATATAGAATCATTTCTTAGTAGTCAAGACTCATAGCCAAGACTATCTTAGCAGACAAAGTCCATTTCTGAACCGAGTTCACTCCTCATTTTTGTCCTGTTTCACTGAACCGGATTAACCTGCCATTCCAGCCATGTCTATATCATGAGATATAATTCCTTACCCAATTCAGTGGAGGGATATATAGGTCCCACCCATCTCATAACGATACCATTTTTAAGTGCGCCAAAAAATCATAAACCATACATCATTGCATGACCCATGTAATAACAATGGAATTCTTAAACATCATGACATAATAAAATAATTCATATAAGATAAATGAATTCATAAAAATAATACCATCACAACATAATCAAATCAATGTAATAATAGGGATAGAAACAGAACTCTACATTATCTTAGATGGAAAATAATTTTGATAAAACACTTGAACTCCATTCTTGAGGAAAATATCCTTTCTACTTCAAAAACATTTTCCTTTCTTAACATGTCATATAATTTTAAACTAAAAGAAGCTGATTAAAAATAAACTTAAAAACTTGTAATGGAATCTTCTTGGAAATAATGTTTTAAAAATACATTCATTCTGTATATAAAAAATACATTCTTCCCGTACTTTGGCCAGAAAATTCAAAAAGTACCTCGTACGAAAAATGACAAAAGATTCCTTTCATATCTTTTACTAAAAACTCACCAAAGGATAAAATTGGATTTTAAAAATTCTGTGTGGATGGAAATAATATTAAATATTGAGGAAACATTGATGTGGATGATAAATATTCCCCAGGAAATTCTGAAGTATAAACAATCTCGGATAAAAAAGAGATTATGAGATTTTCCCTTACCATTGGTCCGATTTGCTTCGTAATTGTCTGAACCCCTTGTATAATGATTTAAATAATGTCATTGACTTATTCCAGAATCATACTCATTGTTATGATATCATATATGTTCATATTCTTAGCTTCTTATTAGTAATATTTCATTCATACTTGTTATTCGGGTGTTTATTATTTTTTGTTCTTATACGTGTTTTGTCGAATAAATTCTTATTCTTCTTTTTATGTAATAGATACCACATTTACAGATTGGTATTAGTGTAATACATATTGTATTAATTCACTAAATTCATTTATGATATCATTATGTAATGAAAATCATGTAAAACGAGTCGCATCACATCGCGGGGACGGTATTCCGTACGCACGCACGAGTGATGATATCGTTCCCATGATCATGGAATCGTATTAGAGTGTATGTATACTATTTCATAATCAATATCACTTTACAATAATCATATATAGCTATTATTTTCACCATTATACCCATCCAAGTATGGTGGTGGTGGAAAATAGATTACACTACGGCGTGGAGACGGTATTCTGTACGTATGCACGCATGGGGATTTCATTTTTCATAGGATGGATAGATTGTGAAATAGGGTTGTTTCATACTTATAATAACATACCAGTATATTCTTGATACTTATGTTATTACTTCATAATGAAACAACTAAAGAATAAGAAGTGGAAGGAGAAATAAAGTTGAAAGAATCGGTAACGGACATTACCTCTTCTTTGAAGATCCTGTTTGAGACATCCTCTTAGGGCACTAAAATTTGTATTTGAAGAATACCAGGACATCTAAGATGTTTCTAGGGAATTGGAGAAGAGAATTTGTCAGGTTTTGGCTGAACATGAAGGCTCAAAGTGGCATGAGGAAGGGAGGGATGAGGTGCCCTTTTATAAGGGAGGAGAGGGGCACCTTAGGAAAAACTAAAATTATTATTTTATTATAATGTCATATTCGGTTTTTAATAGCTACAAATTGATTTATTTCGGAGCTAAGGTGAGGATGGGTCGAAATAATCTCATCCAATAGAATTTAGACAAGTTTAGGTATCTATTTTAACCTTTTCATTTAGATTTAACTTTATGTTAGATAATTTAACTTTTACCGTGTCTTCTTGTTTTCTTACACTATAAGGTTAATAAACTGACTATAACAAGCCAAAAGAACCCCAAGTTTCTTATTATTAATATATATAACCTTATATAAGTCATTTTTCCGAACCTTATATTTTTAGGAATAAAATAACAATTAATAATATAATATTTGTTTTAAAAACTATTTTATGTCAATTTTGACACTATTTGGTAAATGATTTTTGTGAAAATCATAACAGAATGATTAGTTAGAAAAACGTTAATTAAATCAATAATAACATGTCATATTAACTTATAAAATTATTTGAATTTATTAAAATTCTCAAATTACATTTATTTTTGTATTTATAACATCAATTATGTCAATATGTCATTAATAAGATAATTACTGTATCATCATTGTGTCATCAATAAATTAAATTATTTAAAGTCTAAAAAATTAAATTAAAATACCATTATTTAGGAAATACTTTTATCTTTATAATGAATATTTATAGTCTAATTTATCTTATGTATAACCCTACATTAAAAATGATTTACTTATTAAACATTGATTTTAACCATTTTAACCCTTCTTTAAATAAATTAATAATAAATGTCCTTATCTAATCCATGTAGGCCTAAATGGTCATATATTATTCCTAAGGTTGTTTCTGGTCGAATTACACGTATCAAATAGAATTATGACATGTTTTAAGGTAATAATAATAACAGTTTTACCCTTAATTACCCTATTTACTTTTAATCGTGGTAAAAAAAGTAAAAAGTTACTATTCACAAAATTTTTTTTATCTCATTGAAGCACATTTTACTTACTGAAATCAACCGTGTCTCTCGGAGTTTTGAGATTCCATTCACAAAAGTGGTAAAATTATGTTTTAGGTAAATATGTAAATTCTCCTAGGAGGTGGGTAAAAGACGGTCAAAAGCTCAATAAAATTTTTATATATCTAAATTAATTGTAAAATGACTCCAATGAATTACATTGAACTTATATAGGTATTAGGTATCAATTTTTACCTAAAATAAATTTAAATAAAATAAATAATTATTTAAATAAAAAGTCGGATTTTAAATAGTAACCCGGCGTTTTCACTATTCATCAAAAATCGAATGTTTTCAGAAAAATACCAAAATTTCACCCTAGGCTAATTTCGATATTATGAAACCAAAAATGAAGTCCATTTTGGAAAAATAAATTATAAAAATTAAAAAACTGGTTATACGATTCACAACGGCTAGTTTTAGTAATATTTTAAAAGCATATCATTGTTTAGTGAATCTCGGTATTGCTTACGATGCAAGCTATCGAGTAAGGTCACAATTGTGTGTAAATCAAGCCAATCTACTGTTGTGTGTAGTGAAATATTCCTTTGATATCTTCTTCTAATTGGTGGTTTCTCCATAAAACTTTCACCAAGTGAGTGGTCTTGTTCCATAGGACTTTTTCTCTACGATTGGGAATCTCTATCGACTATTCTTCATAAGAAAGATCTTGTTCCAGCGGAACAACTTCTGAGCTGAGTACATGTGAAGGATCAGGAATGTACTTTCTCGGGATAGATACATTGAACTCATCGTGAACATGAGAGAGATTTGGTGGAAGCACCAATCGGTAAGCTACCTTCCCAACATGATCCAGAATTTCAAAAGGATCAATATATCTAGGGCTCAGTTTTCCCTTCTTTCCAAATCTTGCGACCCTCTTCCAGGGAGATATTTGTAAGAACACATTATCACCCACTTTAAACTCTAGGTCTTTTCTTCATTTGTCGGCATAACTTTTTTGTCGACTCTGAGCTGATCTTATGTGTTGTTGAATAGATCTGACCATTTATGCCATCTGATCAACAAGATCAGTTCTTAATAGCTTTCTTTCCCCAACTTCATCCCAGCAAGTTGGAGTCCTGTATTTGTTTCAATAGTGAGCTTAATTAGGATCCATATGAATACTGGAGTGAATGATATTATTATAAGAAAATTCCACCAAAGGTAGGTGTTGATCCCAACCACCATTGAAATCCATAGAGCAAGCTCTTAACATATTGTCTAGAGTTTGAATTTTTCTGTCAGACTGACCATCTGTCTGAGGATGATAAGTAGTGCTGAAACTCAACTCTGTATCCAGAGTATGCTGAAGAATTCTCTAGAACTTTGAGGTAAACCTCAGATCCTGATCAGATATAATAGTAAGTGGTACTTCATGCAATCTTACCACTTCCTTTACATATATCCTGACAAGATGATCTAGAGAGAAAACTTCTCTAATAGCGATGAATTGTGCCGACTTTGTAAGACGATCAACTATGAACCAGATAGCATTATTTCCTTTGGATGTTTTATGAAGTCCAGTGACAAAGTCCATAGTGATGTTTTCCCATTTCCATTCAGGTATGGGTAATGGTTGTAACATCCCCATAGACTTCTGTCTCTCAGCTTGAACTTGCTGACAAACCAAGCATCAACAATCATATTCAAAAACATCTCTTTTCATTCCATCCCACCAGAAGTACTCTTTCAAGTCCCTATACATCTTTGTGCTTCCAGGATAAATATAGAATGAAGAACTATGAGCCTCATCCAGTAGCTCCTTTTTTAATTCGGGGATGGGAGGAACAAAAACATGATTCCTGAACTTTATTATCCCATCACAATCAAGGATGAATTGAGGAACATTTTTCACCTTCTATTGTAACTCTACATCTTCTTTCTATGCCTATTTAATATTCACATGTATATATTGTTGAAGATTCATTTGAGAAAGATATGATTTTCCCCTTCCATTATAATTACAAGATCAATCCTTTGTAAATCCATAAATATTGAATCTTGTGTGATCCACATCATGGATAAGATAGCATGGTCTGGTCGACTTAATGCATCTGTCACCTTTTTTGCTTTCCTAGGGTGGTAATGAATTGAGCAGTCATAATCTTTAATCAGCTACAACCATCTTCTTTGGCACATATTCAGCTCCTTTTGTGTGAAAATATAATTTAAACTTTTATGATCAGTATAAATATCACACCTTTCTCCCTAAAGATAATGCATCCAAATCTTTAATGCAAAGATTACCGTAGCTAATTCCAAATCATTAGTGGGGTAATTTTTCTCATTGATTTTCACCTGTCGTTAGGCATAAGCTATCACCATATCATTCTGCATAAGAACACACCCCAGCCCCTTCTTGGATGGAACACTGTAGATCACAATCATTTCTCCACTACAAGGAAGTGTGAGTACAGGTGCACAGGATAACCTTCTTTTCAACTCCTTGAAAATCACTTCACATTCCTCTGTCCAAAAAAACGTAACTCATTTTTGAGTCAACCTGGTGAGTGGATTAGATAATCGTGAAACATTTTTCAAAAAACATCGATAATATCCAGCCAAACCAAGAAAACTTCGGATCTCAGTTACTGTTGTTGGTCTAGACCTTCTTTTGATAACCTCTATTTTTTATGGCTCCACAGATATCCCCTATTTTGAGATTATGTGACCCAAAAATGCAAATTTTTTAAGCCAAAATTCACACTTGGTAAATTTGGCATAAAGCTTCTCCTTTCTCACGGTCTTCAATACAATTCTCAAGCGATCTTCATGTTCTTCCTTACTCTTTGAATAGACAAGAATATCATCTATAAAGACTACCAAAAACTGATCAAGGTTGTCTCTAAAGACTCTATTCATTAGATCCATGAAGATAGGAGGGTCATTCGTAAGACCAAATGGTATCACTATAAAATCATAGTGTCCATACATTGTACAAAAATCCATCTTTGGTATATCCTCTATTTTTACCCTTAATTGATGATACCCTGAATGAAGATCAATATTGGAAAATTATTTAGCTCCTCATAGTTGGTCAAATATGTCATCAATACGCGGGATAGGATATTTGTTCTTGATAGTGATCTTGTTAAGTTCTTGATAATCAATACAGAGTCTCATTGATCCATCTTTCTTCTTAAAAAACAAAACAGGTGCTCCCCAAGGTGATGCACTAGGGCGTATGAATCCCTTATCAAGATTCTCTTGGAGTTTCTTCTTCAATTCCTGAAACTCAATTGGGTCTATTCTAAAAGGTGTCTTTGAAATAGGCAAAGCACCCGGTATGAGTTCGATTGAAAACTCAACTTCACGATTTGGTGGAAGACCCGACAATTCCTCTGGAAAGACACCCTCAAACTCTCGTACAATGGGCATATTCTTAATAGTGAGTTTCTGACCAACCATTTGAGATAAATAACCTTCATTCAGTGGAATCAAGATTCATAAGATGGAAGAAATTTTCACTGGAAGGTTATGTCCATCCTTGCATCGATAGACGATCATAGATTGATCTGGAATATGAAATGTGACTTCCCTTCTTTGGAAATTAATATGAGCTCCATATAGAGAAAGACAATCCATGCCAATAATCACATCAAATTATACTATAGGAAGGATTACAAGATTTGCAGGAAGCACTTTCCCGCAAACTTCAATCGGAGTAGAATTGTAAACTTCTGATGCAACTGTTGTGCTATTAAGAGTTGTCACAGCTAACTCAACATCTAATTGTTGAGGTAATACGGTGATACCATTAGAATAATAATCAGAAATAAAAGAGAGGGTGGATCCAGAATCAAATAAAACATTTTCTACTTTAGAGTGGATGGTAAGTGTACCTTTCACCACATCGTTATCATAATCCACATCGCTGATAGAAATTGCATGTGACATTCCTTTGCCTTTAGCTTTAAGATTTTTTTGACGTCGATCATCATCATCTAACCTTGGATTTGGGCATTGATTGGCATAATGCCCCAGCTCCTTGCACTTGAAACATTGAAGGGTAGTAGGTTCATTCTTCGTATCCCTTCCTTTGTTTGCATCATTAGACATATTCTTCCCATTATTTTGACATTCAATTTCCCGATGACCTTCTTTTCCACACATATAAAATTTTCTTGTCCCCTTAAGACAATTTCCTCCATGTTTCTTTCCACACTTTGAGCATAAAGGGAAAACTCATCTTCTTTTCATTTTTCTCTTTAGATTTTCCATTGAATTCCATTTTTCAATTCTTATCAATCCCATATGACTGATGGGTTACACAAATCACTATATCAACCTTGAGAGAACATCGAACAATTTTCTCGTATCAATTGAAGTACCTTATGGATAACGCCCTTCGAAGACTTGGTTTTAAGCCACTAAATAATCAATCGATCTTACTCTCAGGTTGGATAATAATACCAGAAGCATACCTTGCAAGTCATGTAAATTTTTCTTCGTAGGTACCAACAGATTCATCATCCTTTTTCTTTAGTTCAAGAAACTCCTTCTCCATCTTTGTTCGGAGAATATAGGGGAAGTACTTATTAAAAAATAAGTTCTTGACCTTGTCCCATTCCATGGACTCAATTTCATCCCTTTGCCTCGTATTATTAATAAGATTATACCATTGATCAACATCAACTTCCAAACGATACACTGCTAAGATGACATTATCATGTTCAGAACATTGAAGAACTGAAAATATATTTTCAGTAGTACTGATCCATTGATCACCAACTAATGGGTCAGTAGACCCGCTGAATGAAGGTGGACGCTGCCTCATGAATGATTCAACAGAATGTTGCTCCTTCCATTGCTTGTTTGGAAGTCCTGCATGATTCATAGCTTGAAAAAGTTGTGTGAGCATGACTACAATATTTTTCATTCCAGCTCCCATAATGTTTGGTTTCTCAGGGGGACAATCATTGCATTGCCCGTCGCATTCCGCATTAACAGGGTTCCTTTGGGTTATAGCCATTGACTAAAACCAAGAATAATAGTGTGAGAAACACTAATTATAATTGGAAAACCACATAATTGAGAATAAAATTTCACACTTAAGGTCTTATCCTAGGTTATTCATGGCCATTTCTAAAACACTAATTTTTTTTCTATGCTTAGACTTATCCTTAGGGTTCTTACTAAGGCTTTCACATCCTAGTTTCCAATGGTTGACTATACCTTTCCTCTGATACCAACTATAATGGTCTGGAATTACTTCTAGTGGACTATAATTGATACCTATCTGGGCACTCCATGGGTGGCTACACCCCCTGGGAAGTACACACCACCATCCCCAGTGGCATCCATTTCCTCATGAATCCCTTGGGCGGAGATCCATGCTTCGTCCAACGCTCACATCGGATACATTCCTACCTTCTTTGCCTCTGATACCAACTATAACGACCCATACTTTACATACATTGTTAATACTTCAAAATTGAAGCACACTTATTACAACATATAACAAAACTAGGAGAGGACCGTATTGGTATAGTGTCTTTAGAAACTGGGAAACATAAACAACAGGTTCATTAAGCATATACATTGTCTCCCATTTATTTCATCATATCTAGAGTCCCATTTGGAATATCCTACTTAATAACCTTCTTCCTAACCTGGGGAAATAAATCATACAAAAGGGTGATCTCAAATACTCAGTAAGGGTAAACAAAAGAAATATCAGTCACATCATATTCATAAGAACATAACATTTTGGAAATCAAAACCTGCAAAAGAGATTATAATTTCATAACATGTGATAAATCATAGTAGTGAAATGTAATCCCAATAATCATAACATAAAACATGAAACTTTGTCGCATACACACATAATCATAAGAAATCATTTCGTAGTAGTCAAGACTCATAGAAAATACTATCTTAGCGGACAAAGTCCATTTCTGAACCGAGTTCACTCTTCATTTCAGTCATATTCACTGAACCAGTTTAACCTTCCGTTCCAGCCATGTCTATATCATGAGATATAAATATTTTCCCAATGCATTGAAGGGAGATATAGGTCCTCCCCATCTCATAATGATACCATTCTTATGTGTGCCACAAAATCATAAACCATACATCATTTCATGACCCATGTAATAACAATGGGATTCTTAAACATCATGACATGATAAAACAATTCATATAAGATAAATGAATTCATAAAAATAAATCCATCACAACATAATGAAATCAATTTAATAATAGGGATAGAAACAGAACCCTAAATTATCTTAGATGGAATTTAATTTTGATAAAACATTTGAACTCCATTATTGTAGAAAATATCCTCTCTACTTCAAAAACATTTTCCTTTCTTAACATGTCATATAATTTTAAACTAAAATAAGTTGATTAAAAATAGACTTCAAGACTTGTAATGAAATCTTCTTGGAAATAATGTTTTAAAAATCCATTCATTCCATATATAAAAAAAATTCTTCCCGTACTTTGGCCGGAAAAGTCGAAAAGTACCTCGTACGAAAAACGACAAAATATTCCTTTCATATATTTTACTAAAAACCCACGGAAGGGTAAAATTGGATTTAAAAAATTGTATGTGGATGGAAATATTATTACATATTGAGGAAACATGTATTTGGATGATAAATATTCCCCAGTAAATTCTGAAGTATAAACAATCACGGATAAAAATGAGATTGTGAGATTCTCCCATACCTTAGGTCCGATTTTCTTCGTAAGTGTCTGAACCTCCTTTATAATGATTTAAATAATGTCATTGTCTTATTACAGAATTATACTCATTGTTATGATATCATATATGGTCATATTCTTATCGTTTTATTAGTAATATTTCATTGCTACTTGTTAGGTCTGGCCCGACCCATATGGTGGGCAGACTGTTAGGTTTCGCCCGGCCCGCTGGGCCCAGCCCAGTAAGCTGCGTGGGCAGTTCGGCCTTGATGTCGCTGCAAGAGGGGCTCGGCTTAGAATGCACGACTAGATTGGTTCGGCCAGTGCCGCGAGGGAGGTCTTGGAGGATGAGCGGTGGTGTGGGCCGGACGACCGGGTGACCGGGCATGCCGGGGTGGCGGTCGGGGAAAGCCGACGAGGCATCTGGGTAGGCCAGGAAGCGGACGGGAGGGCCCCAGGTCGGCCGAAAAGCGCATGGAAGGCCACAAGAAGGCCGACGGGGCATTCGGGCTCACCGGGAGGTGGCCTGGACAGGCCAGCTGGGCGGCTGGGCAGGTCAGGCGGCGGCTTGGGCAGGCCAGATGGACGCGCGGGAGGCCGCGGGCAGGCCGTGCAGGGCGCGACATGCCGCCGACATGCGGGTGACGGTGTTGGCCAGGGTTACTTGTCTGGTTCACCGGCAGACGGCACGGAGCGTCGGAGCGCTGTGGGTTGTGCGGTTAGCATAGGCCGCGAGAATCACCGCCTTTTTCATCGCCACCTTCGCCGCCTCATTGTTGTTACGACTCCCAGCCGAAGAATGCCACAAGGAGGAAAATCGATGGAGGATGTTGGGCCATGTTAGGCTGGCTTAGATCCTCCGCGT
>CAUJRU010004609.1:0-14371 GCA_963277665.1 Viscum album | reverse complement strand
AACATTCACTACTACAAAAACGGGCAAGGGAAGCGCGCCCTTATAACAGCGCTAAGCAAAAACGCTGATAAAGGATACCCTATATCAGCGCTAATATTACAGCGCTGAAAAAGCTAATTTTTATCAGCGCTTTCTTAGCGCTGATAATATAAATATTTATCAGCGCTAGAAAAGCGCTGATAAATATGATCTGTATCAGCGCTAAAATATTAGCGCTGATACAGTTGGTCTTTATCAGCGCTTTTTGAGCGCTGATAAAGGTTTCCTATATAAGCGCTAAAAAAGCGCTGATACAGAACACCTCTATCAGCGCTCAAAAAGCGCTGATAAAAATTATCTTTATCAGCGCTAAAAAAGCGCTGATAAAGAGACCCGTTATCAGCGCTATAATTGTAGCGCTGATACGGGGAATCTTTATCAGCGCTTTTCTAGCGCTGATAAATCATAATATTATCAGCGCTAGAAAAGCGCTGATAAAGCTAGATTTTATCAGCGCTATAATTTTAGCGCTGATAAAGGTAGCCTTTATCAGCGCTTTTTTAGCGCTGATAAAACCTTAGTCGACTTTTTTATAAAGTCGGTCGCACAGTGCCCTCGTTTTATCGCAGCTAAAGCTCTCGCGGAACCGTAACCCTGCTACTCTTCTCCCGAATACCGCTGTTGTGTTCGCTTCGCCGGAGCTTGCCGCCCTCGGTACAGTCGCCGTCCTCCGCCGCCCGCAACACCCTCGGCCGACCTCCACCGCCTGCCGCCCTCGGCTGCCCGCAACGCCCTCGGCCGCCGTTCTCTGCCGCCCTCGGCCGCCCTCCGCCGCCCTCGGCCGCTCTCCACCGCCTCCGTCGCCCTCCGCCTCACTCGGCCGCCCTCGGTCGCCCTCCGCGGCCGCCTTCCGCAACCCGCAACGCCCTCGACCAACTAAGGGTATGAATTCTATTCTAGTTTTATTTATTTGTTTCAAACATTCATGGAATCCCTTCAAGTTGTTATGGAATGTATAAAACCTACTAGAATTTGTCTTATGTAATGGAGAGTTGAGGCATGGTGTAGTTTAATGTCCTAAAACCAGGACCTTTGTGCAGGTTTCCATTTTGTTCTGATAAGGAGGGGAAATGATTCACCCTTTTCACTATAGTATAACCAAGAATGTTCTACCATAATCATGCATGAGGGGGGGGGGGTGGTAGATGTAAATTTTAACCCAGGGGTTCATGAATCCAAGGATTGATATGGTACTTAAATGTCATAGGGTGTTTGATGGTAGTAAAATCCATTATTGAGGACGAAATTGTCTTTGGTTGACATGCCTTTTTAGTGGGAAACATATGCAGATCCACCAGTGCATATTGTGATTAGTCAAATAAAGGTGACCTTAGGACGATGACCGCTCATTTCCGATGGCCATGGAAGGATATGAGGATTAAGACCTTTTTGTGCATAGTGTATGGTTTTTGAAAGGAAGAGACCTTTTTGGCTCCGACATAGTGACAATGGGGAAATTTATGTCTCATGAATAGACCCTAAATATGATGTTTATGTATCACCATGTTTCTTGTGATGGAAAGAATCAAGCTGTACATAGATATTTTAAGTTAAAACTACATGCATGGGTCTAACCCACACAAAGGGAGGGGGAATGTTTAGTTTTTGGGGTGTCTGGACTAGAACATAATGACTTAGGCATTACTATAGAATCAAACCAACTATAGTACTTGAAATCATGCATTTTAGAATCATGCAATTAGAACTATGGTAGAACTTTTTAGTGTCATATTGTGGGGACTGATTCCTTGAAAATCCTGAGTAACTTAATGGAAAATCAGTCTAAGATAATTTGACATGCGCTGGACATGAAGGTGGAGAAAGGTGTAGACTATGACACCATGGATTCTCGAATCGATAAGAATAAGTCCATGCACGCAACTTTTTACCATGCACGCAACTCTCTTTACAAACTCCTATTGAATGCAATTCTACGCGATTCAAAGCCTCATATTTTCTATAAAAGTTGAGATACTAAATTAAGGGGGTATCCTATTATTTATAATCGTTTCTGAACATGAACACATGTTTATCCCAAAGTGTGTAAAACCATGTTTGATGTCACATTAGGTGCATACGTATCTTTTTCTCCTAATAAAGTGATAGATAATCATCTTTTTAGTGAATCTAATATTCTTTTTTATGAATCTTGATTATAGGTTAGACTACTTGATCTCCTTCCAAGGAAGTGGTTCCCTTCTACTGTATTTGGAAGTCTTCTTTTGTGTACTTGAACCATAAATACTAATATTTGAGATTCAAATAGGATGAAGATGAATAAAGATTGGATGGATTCTAATCGTTTAACAATAGAGTACGAGAACGGAGTGAAAGAGTTCATCAAGTTTGCAAAGGATCACACAAAGGATCCTTCTCAAATCCTTTGTCCGTGTTTACGTTGTTGTTATTCTAGACTACTTACTCCAGAGGAGTTGGAAGAACATTTGATATGTCACGGAATAGATCGGAGTTATAAATGTTGGAATAAACACGGAGAAAAAGCGAATGTAGCTACTGGCTGGGATAAAACTGCGTTTTATGGATCGTCAGATATGAATACAAATATAGATAATGAAGAAGACCGTATGGAGGATGTGATTACAGATGTCAATGATGATGAAGATCGTATTGAGGAAATGACAAAGACAATTCAAGATGAACCCCGTGATTGCCCAAAATTGTTTGAGAAGTTAAAGAGTTGTGCAAAGACGCCATTGTATGCTGCTTGCACTAAGTATACAACATTGTCAGCTGTACTGAAGTTGTATAAATTGAAAGCAGGCAATGGATGGAGTGATGTCAGTTTTACGGAACTACTTGCTCTCTTGAATGACATGCTTCCGGAAGATAATGAGCTCCCAAGCCGGACGTATGAAGCTAGACGAATGCTACGCTCGATGGGAATGATTTCTGAAAGAATACATGCCTGCCCGAAAGACTGTATATTGTTTCGAAAGGAGAACAAATCACTTACAGAATGCCCAAAGTGTGGTGCTTCTCGATACAAGAAAGATAAATCCAATCCTACGAAAGTTGTATGGTACTTTCCAATCATTCCAAGGTTTAGGCGTTTATATGGAAGTAAAGAAACTGCAAGACAATTGTCGTGGCATGCAGATAAAAGAAATAAAGATGGGTTATTACGTCATCCGGCCGACTCTCCTCAATGGAAGAAAATTGATCATGAGTATCCTGAATTTGGAAAAGAGCCGAGAAACCTTCGTCTTGCGTTATCTACAGATGGAGTGAATCCTTTTGGTTTTCAAAGCAGCACTCATAGTACATGGCCTGTTATGTTGCTAAATTATAACTTGCCACCCTGGTTATGCATGAAGCGAAAATTCATCATGTTATCTATGCTTATATCAGGACCAAAACAACCAGGTAACGATATTGATGTTTATCTGACTCCTTTGATCGAGGATTTGAAGTTATTGTGGGACTCAGGTGTAATGTTGTATGATGCTTATAAAAGTGAATACTTCACGTTGAGAGCGATGTTGTATGGGACAATAAATGATTTCCCTGCTTATGGAAATTTGTCAGGCTATAGCATTAAAGGAACTCAAGGGTGTCCCGTGTGCGAAGAAGATACAGAATCAATTAGGTTGAAACATTCATCGAAATCTGTGTTTCTAGGACATCGTAGATTTCTACCTCGTCGGCATAAGTACCGATCTTGGACGACATCATTCAATGGAAGTTCAGAAAAACGCACAACACCGTCTCCACTAACAGGTGATCAGCTGTTTGAGAAAGTAAAAGATATGAACACTGTTTTTGGTAAACCATTTTCGAAAAACCTTACGAAAATCGGTTGGAAAAAGAGATCAGTTTTTTTTGAATTACCATACTGGAATTGTTTGTACGTCAGACATTTTCTTGATGTGATGCATGTGGAAAAAAATGTATGTGATAGTGTTATTGGAACGTTGCTAAATGCCCCTGGCAAAACAAAAGATGGAATTAAGGCAAGGTTGGACATGGTTGACATGGGAATACGAGAAGAGTTGGCTCCCGTGAAAGGTGAAAATCGAATGTTTCTTCCTCCTGCTGCTTATACTCTTTCTAGGGCAGAGAGATATCAGTTTTGCAACTTCTTTAATGATGTAAAGGTTCCAGAGGGGTACTCATCAAATATCAAGAACATTGTGTCAATGAATGATTTGAAGTTAAAAGGTTTGAAATCACATGATTGCCATGTTTTGATGCAAGATCTAATTCCTATAGCTTTACGTTGCATTTTACCCAAGAATGTTCGTCATACGTTAACCAAACTTTGTTTCTTTTTCAAAGCTATATGTAGCAAAGTTTTAGACCCGGGGAAATTGCCAGCTATGGAAAAAGAAATTGTCATCATATTATGTGAATTAGAAATGTTCTTCCCGCCAACATTCTTTGATATGATGGTTCATTTGATGATTCACTTGGTGAGAGAGATTCGACTTTGTGGTCCTGTGCACTATAGATGGATGTATCCTGTTGAACGGTATATGAAGATTTTGAAAGGATATGTCAAAAATCGAAGTCGGCCAGAGGGTTGTATAGTGGAGCGATATATTGTTGAGGAAGCCATTGAATTTTGTATTGAATACCTATCTGATGTGGAAAGCATTGGTCTCCCGAAATCTCGTCACACTGGACGCATTGAGGGTGAGGGAATTTCTGGAAGAGAAGTTGTAACAATCAGTATTACAGATCGGGAGCAGGCTCATCTTTATGTTTTGCATAACAGTTGGGAGGTTGCTCCATATATTGAAACTCACAAAGAAATTCTTAGGCAGTTGAATCCATCGAGGGCTGAAAAATGGTTAGCAGATACACATAATCACCAGTTTATAGGATGGTTTCAGGACCATATTTTTAAGCAGTTGGATGAAAATCCGAATTCAATTTCAGAACGACTTCGATGGCTAGCCGCTGGACCAAGTGTGTATGTATTATCTTACAGTGGGTATGTAATTAATGGTTATACATTCTATACGGATGAACATGATGAAGAGAGTACCATGCAAAATAGTGGAGTTACACTAGTGGCTGAAGCGATGCATGTTTCTGGTAGTAAGGATATAAATCCAATTTATGCAAATATGTCATACTTTGGCATTATCAAACTAATATGGGAGTTGGATTATACGACATTTCAATTGCCGATTTTTCAATGCAAATGGATTGATAACAATAGTGGTGTTAAAATAGATGAATGGGGATTTGTGAAAGTTGATTTTAGTAAAGAAGGGTACAAAGACGAACAGTTTATAATGGCATCACAAGCGGTACAAGTTTTTTATGTTCCAGATCCCGCAAACCGAAAGTGGTCGATTGTTCTGTTATCGTCCAAAACTATTGAGGGTTCCGATGAAAATTCAGTTGAGGACGATCCTTTTAGTGGTACGTCACAATCAATTCAGAGCGGTCCCAATGCAGATGATGTTTTGTATGTTAGAGGAGACCACAATGAAGGGATTTGGATTGTCGATAGAGGTGTCAAATCTCTTCAACCTTTGAAAAAAAGAAAGAGAGTTCAGTAAACAGGTTATATTTTGTTTGTAATATAGATCTTGTTATCTCATGTTATTATCTTATCATTACAGAATTTATGTAATTTGAATGAACTGTTCAACCACTTTTGCAGATAATGACTTCTGCACATTCTGGTGCTCCTAACCTTGAGACTGAACAAGTCTCTCAAGCAGCTGCTGCTGCGGCTGCTGCTGCTCCTGCTGCTCCTGCAGCTCATTCTGCTGATACTGTTGCTCCTGATGCGGCTCCTGCTGCTCCTACTGCTGTGACTCATACTCCTCCTCCTGCTGTGGCTCCTGGTGCTCCTGATGCGGCTCCTGCTGCTGCTCCTGCTGCTCCTACTGCTGCTCCTGCTGCTGCTCTTGCTGTTGCGGCTCCTTCTCTTAGTGTTGAGGTCCAACAACCATCAGCACATGCCGTTGATATCATAGTAGATGAACATATAGATGATGTTGATATCGATGAAATGGTCGGGAATGAAGGACCGAAGTCGCAGAAATCACAGGTGCGTCGTAGTTTGACAGTGTTAGCCAAAATTCTTAAGGCGAAAAGCAAAGGCATCAAATTTGAAGTCGGATGGAATGCACGAGGCCAACATGTGAATCCCAACAAGGCTATGTTTAGCAGTTACATTGGAGTTGTCACTCGGCAACGCGTGCCGATTGACGTAGATTCATGGCACCATGTTGTGTCCGGGTTGAAGGCTGTGATCTGGGAAGAAATTACGGTAACATTATGAATTTATTTTTTTAATTAACTAGCAAATAAAATGATGAAACAGTGTCTTACTCTTCTCAATCTCTTGCAGAGTACATTTATAGTAGACGACTCACACAAGGATTATGTACTAAGGCTTGCAGGAAAGATTCATCGAGGTTTTCGTACTATTTTAACAAGATGTCACCTGAAAGATTCTAAAGGTAAAATAAACCCGCACCCACCCATTGTCTATGCGCACCTGATATCCCAAGAAGCATGGGATGCATTTATTGGCCGTCGTGGGGATGAGAAGTTTCAGGTACATTGTGAGTGATAATACGCTGTTTGAGGATACCTGTATTCATCACTTTGATTGTCAATATTTCATTTATGAAACAGAAACTCTGTACTGAAAATAAGGAACGTGCATCAAATCCAACATACCCCTATCGTAAAGCAAGGATGGGGTACGCTTCATTAGAAAAGAAAATGGTACGTATTGTAAATTTACAGTAATATTGTTAGGTGCCAATAAACAACATCATAATTATCTTTCTATGTTTATATGTAGATTGATGAATCTAAAACCAAATGCACTTCTATCCCACGTCATGTGCTATGGAAGGAGGCACGTGTGAACAAAGAAGGGAAGTTAATAGATGAGAACACACAAAAAGTGTGGGAAATATGTGTAAGTATGACACGATGATAAAAAGATTTGTTTAAAATTGCTATTACATAAAAATAATTAGTTTTTTTCCTATATCTGACAGTCACAGGAATCAGCTACTCCTGTAGCTGATACAGACCTATTATCGACGGCTTTGAAGCAGCCGGAAAAATACGGTCGTGTCAGAGGTGCAGGGTTTGGGGTGACACCCCGAGTATATTTTGAGAAGAAGAAAAAAATAGATGATACAGAGAAAAAATTGGAACAAATGAGCGAAAAAATAGCAACCCTTGAAGAAAAATTGCAATGGCAGGGAGAGTTGCTAGCAACTTTTATGGGTGGGAAGCAAAGGGAGGACACAACTCAGGAAGAACCACCGCATGAACATCCTGCCCCACCCCCCACCAGCTTTGAGGCGAGCCATTCACCTAAAAAAAATGTCTTAGCCGTGGTAATCAATATTCTAATAACGGTTCCCATTAAATATGAATCAGACAAACACTGATAATTTATCTGTACTGATCTTCTACAGGGTGATAATGATTGTGATTTATATCTGTCAACACCCACCTATCACCTTGTAGCGAGGGCTACAGTGTTCAATATCCCAGATGCCACACTGCATAATAGACCACTTTCAAAAGATCATCTGAAAGTGACGATTACTGTAGCTCATGAGCCAAATGCAATGCTACCTATTCCACTTGATGACGATGATATTCATACGGTTGAAAAGGCTATTGGGACATTCATTGCATGGCCGGCAGAACTTGTAAGAGTACATGCAGACAAAGAGGTATTTATTTCCTTTTATTTTCAAGCTAAACCCTTAACAATTAATGAAAAGAGTGTCTGAATCAATGATTGTTGTTATAGACGGAGAAAGGAAAGGGGGTGACTAACATCGGCTCGAAACCATCTAAAGGATCGACCAATCGATCCCAAGGAGCCTCTGAAAGCACAATAACACCACCTGTTCTCTTTCCACATTTACTAGCATTGAAGACTCATGTGGATACGAAGCTAAAAGATGGTAATAGTCATATAGTGATTTTCGAAGATAATATATACGGAGAGGAAAGTCAAGATTTCGTTGCTGCTGAAAATGTAAATGAAATCCTTGAAAACGGTTGGTTAGGCGTCACTGTTGTAAATGTATATATGAGGTATGTTTCCATGAATTGATTTTCTAAAAGCTGATCTAATGTGCAAATTATGACTAAATGCATTTTATATTGTTGACAGACGCATTTATGAAAAACAGTTGAAGGGATTTTCCCATGAGCCAAGATTTGGACTGGTTAGTCCTCATATCACATCAACACACCAAACAAAAATAGAGTCATCAAAAAGGGATGCAATAGTGAAGGACTTTCTGAAAACATTTGAACGCAAGATTACAGATGACAGACTTTTCCTAATACCAACCATGCAGGGGTAATACTCTACGATTAAAGCATATCAATTATATTTTCACTTTTTTTATTACTTATTCCTTTTTGTGTTTTTAGGCAACATTGGTTGCTAATTGCGGTGAACTTGGATACTCCGAAGATTTACTTTCTGGATTCAAAGTTAGGATATCCATCAAACCGACCATACATGATGGAGTTTGTGAATCTGTAAGACACTACATCTTACGTTTTAGGTCTAAACATCAATTTATATAATATATATTATCTTTTACTGAGGATTCTGTTATGATAGGGCGGTGTACCAATATCGTCTAAATCATGGTATGAGGACAGGGGCTAAGCATAAGGAGCCGAGCAAGTACTACGTCTGGACAAATATCAGGGTATATATAATAAAATTTCACTATCCAAACACACCTCAACACAAGTTATTTATTCTCCTAATGATCAATTTTTTTGCAGTGTCCAAAACAAACAAACGATAATGATTGCGGTTATTATGTTTGTAAATTTATGAAAGAGATCGTTTTTCATCAGCAAACTAGCATCCCTAAAGAGGTATTTTCAAAAACAATTACTAGTTCGTTTAAGTTATTTATTAATTCTTTATTTTTTTATTTTGCAGTACTACTATGACTGCCGAAAAGCCTCATACTCACAAGACGATATAGATGTGTTCAGAAACGAGTGGGCCGCATACCTGATGACAGATTGTACACAAATACAATGATGATCTGACTTGGGGACATGTACAATTGGTGGTCATTTTTGAGAGGGGTTAAGGGGATCAAAAGATAAAATATTGTTGTATGTAAATGTTCGTAGCAAAATTGTAATTGTTATTAAATAAAACATTCTTTCTCCAATGAGTCATTTTTCCATTTTAACAGATGATATGCACCAGCAACATGCAAGAATGTTGAACCACTAAAATGGTCGCTCTCTTGTTTAAAATGGACACCACTTTAATTGAAAACAACAACTGACCTACGGAAATCTGACCAGACGCATCTGGATTGCCTTCATCCTTTAGGAGAAGGATCCACGGGTCCTTGGTGACGTGTACGAGTCAACCCCGCCTCAATCCGAGGCACGGTGTGACCGCTACCACCCAAAGGGTCGCTCTCTTGTTTAAAATGGACACCACTTTAATTGGAAACAACAACTGACCTACGTAAATCTGACCAGACGCATCCGGATTGCCTTCATCCTTTAGGAGAAGGATCCACGGGTCCTTGGTGACGTGTACGAGTAACATGCAAGAATGATGGACCACATTTCTTTGGCCTTTGGACAAAAAAACCAGTAAAATCTCCAAAATACCTTCATATCATGCATGAACCAGTAAAATCTCCAAAATACCTTCATATCACGCAGTTCTGAAAAGAGTCACTATTTAAAAGAAAGTCACAAATTTAGATACATCTCGAGATGGTCAGTTGTTGATTTCACTTAAAATTAAGTCCATTTTTAACAAAACAGTGACACTGTGAGTGGTGTCGGCCACACCGGGCCTCGGATTGATGCGGTGTTGAATCGTACACGTCACACATGAGTCATTGATCATTGTGAAAAAGTATTAACGCAATCAGAAGCCGTTAGATCGATTTGGCATATGTACGTAAAATATTGTCCATTTTAAACTAAATACATACACTTGGAGTGATACCGGTCACACCGCGCCTCGGATTGAGACCCCACCCTTTCCCCTCGGCTGTCAAAAATCATAACCAGATAGTCGAAGGGTGATTTTGACAGCCGAGGGGAAAGGGTGGGGTCTGAAGACATTGTAGGATATGTCGAAGGGTGATTTTGTGTGTGACTGGTATCACTCCAAGTGTATGTATTTAGTTTAAAATGGACAATATTTTACGTACATACGCCAAACTGATCTAACGGCTTCTGATTGCATTGATACTTTTTCACAATGATCAATGACTCCTGTGTGACGTGTACGATTCAACACCGCATCAATCCGAGGCCCGGTGTGGCCGACACCACTCACAGTGTCACTGTTTTGTTAAAAATGGACTTAATTTTAAGTGAAATCAACAACTGACATACGGCAAACCGACCAAACACATTGGGATTCTATTGAAACTTAAGGACAACTATCCATGGGTCAAATGTGACGTGTAAGATTCAACCCCGCCTCAATCAGAGGCGCGGTGTGACCGGTATCACTCCAAGTGTATGTATTTAGTTTAAAATGGACAATATTTTACGTACATACGCCAAACCGATCTAACGGCTTCTGATTGCATTGATACTTTTTCACAACAATCAATGACTCATGATACATAGAGAAATTCACTGGCCACCTTCGAGAATGATCTGAAGCACAAACCATGACAGCATTATGTTTTTAACTTCAGCACCTCAATTGAGAATGTGACACCTTTCAGGACTTGGCGCCATTGTATGTCGTTTCGTCCACTGAATGGGTCTATCCTTTTATTTAATTTTTTTAACTTCAGTCAAATATTCTAGAAAGATGTCGCGGCAGATCCTTCACCATTTTGTTTTGCTGAACATCTCATTACATTGTTAAAAAAAAGCAGGGTGTCTTGCATGGGCAATACGTTCTTGTATTGAAGATGATGCACTCCCATTTATTCGAACCCACATGGTTAATTATTTTGTTTAAGCCTAATGATTGATTTAATTATTGTGGAACACATAATCATGAAAATCGTATGATGGTTGTACCCAGATAGGACTCCAATTCATTGGTTAAATCTATTTTCTCATGAGATGTTATGTATGAGATTAGGGAGTAAACCTAGTCCATTAAAATGGGAGTGCATCATCTTCAATACACGAACGTATTGCCCATGCAAGACACCCTGCTTTTTTTTAACAATGTAATGAGATGTTCAGCAAAACAAAATGGTGAAGGATCTGCCGCGACATCTTTCTAGAATATTTGACTGAAGTTAAAAAAATTAAATAAAAGGATAGACCCATTCAGTGGACGAAACGACATACAATGGCGCCAAGTCCTGAAAGGTGTCACATTCTCAATTGAGGTGCTGAAGTTAAAAACATAATGCTGTCATGGTTTGTGCTTCAGATCATTCTCGAAGGTGGCCAGTGAATTTCTCTATGTATCATGAGCGTTCTAATGCATATCTTG
The DNA here is from genome assembly GCA_963277665.1 of Viscum album. Classification (NCBI taxonomy): domain Eukaryota; kingdom Viridiplantae; phylum Streptophyta; class Magnoliopsida; order Santalales; family Viscaceae; genus Viscum; species Viscum album. The sequence continues at coordinate 2,889 of CAUJRU010004609.1, read as the reverse complement.
TTTGGAAGATCATTGTAGTAGACAACGATCTAAAAGTGGGGGATGAGTGCATATCTGAGCATGTCTTTAGTAGTGTCCCTCAAAATGTCTTTAAACTGACCATCTTGAGATGTATCTAAACTTGTGACTTTCTTTCAAATAGTGACTCTTTTCAGAACTGCGGGAGTTAACATTTCTCCAACATATTCACACACAAAATCACCCTTCGACATATCCTACAATGTCTTCAGACCCCACCCTTTCCCCTCGGCTGTCAAAAAAACCTAAAAGACCATGGCTAGCAATGATCATTCCAAAATGCATTTAAACTGAAACCTTCCAGAAAAAAATAGAGTAGAATACTTGCAAGTTGTAACTTAGGTCGCTTTGCACAAGCCGATTTCCACATTGTTTGTAGCAACCACATTTGCTCCAACACTCTAATGATCTTCATTGCTTCATGTCTTTTATACTCTTCCATAAACCCTTCTCTAAGAAGGTCAACTATCGTGTATGCATACTCACCTTCAAATGTGACGTGTACGAGTCAACCCCGCCTCAATCTGAGGCCTGTTGTGGCTGACACAACTCCAAGTGCCTCTGTTTTGTTCAAAATGGACTTATTTTTAAGTGAGAAATCAACAACTGACATACGGGAAACCGACCAAACGCCTTCGGATTGTGTTGACACTTTAGGACAACGATTCATGGGTTATATGTGACGTGTACGACTCAACCCCGCCTCAATCCGAGACGCGGTGTGACCGGTATCACTCCAAGTGTATGTATTTAGTTTAAAATGGACAATATTTTATGTACATACGCCAAACTGATCTAACGGCTTCTGATTGCATTGATACTTTTTCACAATGATCAATGACTCATGTGTGACGTGTACGATTCAACACCGCATCAATCCGAGGCCCGGTGTGGCCGACACCACTCACAGTGTCACTGTTTTGTTAAAAATGGACTTAATTTTAAGTGAAATCAACAACTGACATACGGCAAACCGACCAAACACATTGGGATTCTATTGAAACTTAAGGACAACTATCCATGGGTCAAATGTGACGTGTAAGATTCAACCCCGCCTCAATCAGAGGCGCGGTGTGACCGGTATCACTCCAAGTGTATGTATTTAGTTTAAAATGGACAATATTTTACGTACATACGCCAAACCGATCTAACGGCTTCTGATTGCGTTGATACTTTTTCACAACAATCAATGACTCATGTGTGACGTGTACGATTCAACACCGCATCAATCTGAGGCACGGTGTGGCCGACACCACTCACAGTGCCTCTCTTTTGTTCAAAATGGACTTATTTTTAAGTGAAATCAACAACTGACATGCGGCAAACCGACCAAACGCATTTGGATTCTGTTGAAACTTAAGGACAATGATCCATGGGTCAAATTTGACGTGTAAGAGTCAACCCCGACTCAATCCGAGGCCCGGTGTGGCCGACACCACTCAAAGTGCCTCTATTTTGTTCAAAATGGATTTATTTTTAAGTGAAATCAACAACTGACATACGGGAAACCGACCAAACGCCTTAGGATTGTGTTAACACTTTAGTACAATGATCCATGGGTCATATGTGACGTGTACGAGTCAAACCTGGGGTGGATTACATGGCTTTCCTACATGGAATATATCCCACTACACGTCTTTAATGAGCCAGCTACGCAGTTTATCCCTTGTACAGATACACAGGAAGAATCACACGAGATCGACGTCATGTACTAACATAGGGCAAGGGTGCATAAGAGGACACAAGATCAAAGGGTAACACGTATATGTTTTTTAACATGCCATGTAATTTCCTATTGATATGACATGTATATTCACACAGGCAGCTGAACATTGGAGTTACCCAGGGTAAAGCGACAAGGCATGTGACCCTTTAAATGACACATAATTTTATGTACCATGATTGATCTCTTTGAACACTATATCAAGGACATATTTCATTAGGGTTGGCTCCCATGATCCTTCCTAGGATGGTTTTGGTATCTTTTCCGACTTACGGTAGTACGATCGCTTCAGCAGGACGTCCTAGACATAGTTGGAGTCTCTCTGAAAGTCCTGGAGTGAGATCATATATCTATTTTTGAGGTCCAGGTAGAGTCATGTATCAACGCAACCAATCCTACCAGACATTGATCCTATATATAGAATGTTAATCTTGATGTCTCATTATAGTACCCCAATTTATGATATGTTACCTTTTTTGAATTAATATACATAATTACTAAGGGTGATGGTTGGGAGAGTTAGGATATCCTTTTTATGTATTGCAGAATGATTCAAGGAGCACGGGCTCTGCACGATTTGTCAAAACCAAGTGGCAATCCAAGGAGAAACAATGCATAGTGGAATGTTCTAGTATTTATCTTCTGAGTTGTGTAGGAATATTTTGTGATACTATGTAATGAGGTAGTTTTGCTTTCTGGGTAGATGGTATCTAACTCATGGTAAGAACACTGTTTGGTTGGGTTGTGATCGGTTGATGACATGCTTGTGGTTGATATACTGGTTTTTGTGCAGGTCTGTGGTTGATATACTGGTTTTTGTGCAGGTCTGCTCGGCTGGCTGTAATAGTGCAGGTTTTTTATTAGCAGCAGGCAGGGATTTAACAGCGCTAAAAAAGCGCTGTTAAAGGAAACATATAACAGCTCTTTTTTAGCGCCATTAAAGGTATCCTTTAACAGCGCTTTTTTAGCGCCATTAAAGGTGACATTTAACAGCGCTTTTTTAGCGCTGTTAAAGGTGACATTTAACAGCGCTAAAAAAAGCGCTGTTAAAGGACCCCTCCTTTATCAGCGCTGAGCTTTACAGCGCTTTTCTAGCGCTGTTAAAGCCCGATTTTAGCGCTGTTATTTCCCGTTTTTGTAGTAGTGAT
>CAUJRU010004608.1:0-14387 GCA_963277665.1 Viscum album | reverse complement strand
ATTCTGGATATCACCTAAATAAAGATGAGTCTGAGGTATGAAGATTACTTTTCACATATTTTTTGGCCTTATGTTTATATCAATGAAGGTGGAGTTATTATCAAATAAAATTTGGGTAAGATTAAAATTCACATAAATGATTTAATTTGTATTTTGAATTTATTTGTATATTTATAAATAGTATTGAAAATATCTTTTATTAACCCCTAAAGAAGTTAAATCAGAGTTGGTATCAAATTATGTAAAAGTAATGGATAAATTTATTGGATACATTGATTGACCTTGTTATATATATTAGGTTATCTCAATTATACATAGAGATAATTAGTTTACGGAACATTGATACGAGATATGTGGTGTTTCCATTCTCTAATAGTAAATTGGTTAATTCTATCAAGAAAGGGGGAGAATAAATAAAGGAGAAAAAAGGGGAGAAGATGTTACATTGATATGAGAAAACCATCCATTTAAACTCATGGTATCAATATGGGGGAGAATACCTTTTCCCTTTTCATTTATTTTCAATATGGGGGACAATGAAAATTAACATGCATGTATGTGAAGAAATTATTATCTTTGACAACAAACACAAAGGGGGTATTGAAGTTTCTAAAGGTTTATGTTGACTATATTTATTGTCAGTGAATCATGTACATGAGAATATCAATATGTGTGTGTGTTGAAGTTGGGTTACAGAGCAAGAATTCACCCAATTAAGAAAATGTTAAGGTTTACAATACTTTTATGTATAAGGAGATTGAATTTTCCATTGAACATGAAAAGAAAGAAACATTCTTATATAGAAAAAGGAATGATGTGGAGTTACTACTTGGTAAAAATCCAATAATTGTGATGATTTTATAGAAGGTTATCATGTTAAATAAAAGTTTTAAAATTTGGATAAGTAATTTTTTCTACAGTTTCCAAATAATTTTGAGTTTCTATAGAATTTAGTAGGTTAAATAACAATATTAATGATGGTGAAAATGATGGATTGATGTTAAAGAGACCATCCATTGAGAAATAAGAATGGGAGATGTTGTACATTGCGATAAAGAGTACTTGAATGATATTTTGAGATATTTTGTAGTGATTGATAATTATAAATAATAAACTAAATAATTTCTATGGTATTTTAAAAAATTATGGAATTTTGATTCTTAGGGAGAAAATGGATAAGGCACGAGAACCTTGAAAAAAGATAGGGAAGTGTTAAATCAATAAGGGAAACCTAGAAACCATAAGAACAACCCAAAAACTATAAGGGTCACCTATATACAATAAGGTTAACCTTACAACCTTAAGGGTGTCCCTAAAATGTTAATGGTAAATCCAAAACTACAAGGGGCCTTCCTTTGAAACTGTAAAGGTAAATTCATTAAATGTGAGGGTCAATTACATATATATAATCGAAATTCCTTAAAACTGTCAGAATCATGTTGATAAATTTAATTTAACCTTTATTAATTATAAATATATAAAAGGAAGAAACTATAGGGGTCATTCCAAAAAACTCGAAGAGTAATATGACACATTGGAAAATTTATCTTTTTTGTGAAAAATTTGTGAAGTCCAAAATGAGAAGATTTACATAATTTAATATTTCGATGAATTTAATACTTGACGATGCTTAATATAATCTTTCAAGTTAAAATAATTATGATTATTTTTCAAATGATGTTTCAATCTATGAATTAATGAAGATGATGAGGGATGATATTGAAGATATCATTGTCTCATTAATACGTTATTTTCAAATGAAGATATCTGAACATTAATATTGGTGATCAAAGAAGAAAATAAATTAGATGATTATTGTGCTAAAATTTAGTATAATAAATATAAAAAATAAATAGTGATTCGATATGGAGTATTTATAAGAGTATGATCTTATATGAGAAAAAAATCAAGCTAATAAGATCTTATGGAAAAACAAATTGCCCAAAAATGAAGAAACTATAGATAAATAAATAAATAAATAAAATTGATGATACTTGTTTTATGGTTTAATTATAAAAAACTGAATTGCGATTTAATATGGGAATAAAAATATGGAGGTTAAGTTAAGATTATTACTACAGTTTAAATATTCAATCTTGAGTCTATAAGGGTTTTATTTAATTACTCATGCTACATGGGAAATAGAGACACTAAAACTGCTACTATTGTTTGATTTTCATATAGATATGAAGAATTATTATTTTGGATTCTTGTGTATGTGTTTTGAGGAAAAGAGTATCATGAATACTATAAAAATAATTATAAGACTTATTTAGTTGAGAGAAAATGAGAAAAATAATAGAGAAAAGGTTATTCCCGGTATTTTATTGGGAACAGATTTTTGAGGAAAAACGAATTTGTGAGAACATGGGGACACATCCACAGACTATATTTAAAAAAAATAAAGATATATTTTGAGAGGAAACTCATCAAATCCATTAATTAAAATGAGGAGGACCACTATACTGACTCGAAGTAGGATTTTATATATTAAATATATTGAAATTATATTATTTCAACTACATAAAAAATTAACGAAAGAAGAAAGAGGTGAAATCTCTCTAGTGCTGAATTAAGAATAAATTTTGAAGAAAAAATATTAACTAAGATAATATAGGAAGAACTTGATACAAATTTGAAGAAGAAGGACCCATTGTGTATCAATGAAAAAGAGGAATATGAATTGGTTTACTAATTCGATTCAGTTAAGAAAAAATATAAGAAGAAATTTGAGGAGAGATCAAAATTGATATAACTCTTTATTATCTAGGTGTTGATCCATTCATTTATTGAGAAGCTATTGGGTTATTATAGATCATAAGAACTCAATATTAATAGAGTATAGTAAAAAAATTATGAAAACGTTCTTGGAAGCTATGCTATTAATGATACATATTTGGTTGTTCTAATTCTTGACGATATATTGATATACAAAGGACCTATTGATAGGAAGAAGATATGATTTTTTGGATGAAACTACATCTATTTCTGAGTGAAGATATACTTTAAATGGATAAATTTTGAGGTAATAGAAAAAATAATAAAGTCCAATTGGATGTTGGAAATGAAAGCATAGTGGGACATTATGGAACAAAGATCTTGGATGATATCAAACTCCCCTTGAAGTGCACGAAACAAACCTAGGTATTAGTAATTATGGACCACTGTAATTGATAAAAAAATTATCAGTAGAGAATATATGACACATTCATCCCAACAATATGAAGGAGTATATTTCCAATTAATGAATTAATCTTTTAAAAAAACTATGTGTTCATATTACATTATTTTCTGAATTAAATGTTCTGTTTTAGGCTCGGTTAAACAATATAATATCCATTTTTCTGAATGGAAAATAGATTATCAAATATAAAAGGGTGAAAAGTGTTGAAATAGAAATTGTAATTTGGTCAAATATTAAAAACACTTGATTTTCCTCCTCTCAGGTGCCTACAATTTTTTCACTTGAACTAACAATGGGAAATTATTTTAACACTATTTTAGTTTTCATGCATTTAATAGATATATGAAAAATTTTCATCCATACCATATAATTATTCCATTTTTAAGTCATTGATTTCTTATAATTCATATGTCCTAAAAAATTATGTAAAAAATTAAAAGACAAAAATAAATAATTTGAGACAAAATTTGTATTTAATTTTAACAATCCATCATATAATTGACCCTTTTCAACAAACATCGCTCCCGAGGAAAAAACAAAGTTTACAACCACAAATACAATCTTAAACCTGTGATTTTTCAAAAATCTACCTAAAACCAAGTCCCTATGAACTTTAGGTATATACAGTAATTTATTTAGACCAAGAATCTTTTCCAAGATAATTTGGAGGTTGACTACACCCTTCCATTGTACATTTATGATTTTGAGGTTTTAAATGTATAGGGATTTAGCATCACTAATTAATTACATCCACTTGGATAAAATGAATCCCTATATCATGATGACTTTGGATTTATATCCATTTGGATTATTCTTCTCTCCACAATTTTTATATTCCTCTTCATTTTGAAGACATTTGATCACCTCATTAAGGGAAATATCATCCTTATTTTTCTTTATATAATATTTAACATTATTCCAAGAAGGGGGTCTATGATGGATTTTATAATGATGGAATCATTAATGTTATTTTTTTAAATTTATTTATTGTAAGGTATGTTAAATTTAATTAAAATTATATATAATAAATTTATTATTTACCATATTATATGATTTTTTAATAAGAACATATTTATTATTACATCCACCATGAGGTTTTTTTCAATAAATTATCAAAAATCTCATTTATTGTTGGAAGATGTTGATATCAGTTAGAGAGATCATCATCTAGTTTCTTTTGTATTTTTACTCAACAAATGAGATCATTAATCTCTATTTTTTTCTGGTGTGTGAAACATGGGGAATCTCATCTTCAGAAGTAGTGAAATTTTAGCTCAGAAGAATATACACCACTTTGAGTGTTTCAAGGAATAATTGTATCCTCTGTTGAAATATTTTCAAATATTTTCTATCAAACTAGCCCTTCTTCATATTGTTATTGAGCACTAATATTTCAATTTTATAGAATTTAATCTTATTATTATTTGGTATATCAGTATATAATGATGTAATATATAATTCTAATGATACTAAATAGAGATTTCTAATGAACATAATGATATCTATCTTCTTAAGAGTACATTCACCCCCAAAAAAACTAGTATTACTATGGGATGAAAATGAATCCTATTTTGGAAATAATGAGGGATTACTTATCAAAACTATTATTTAGTAGAGATTGAACCTTAGAGAGTATTTGAAATCAAAATAGTAATGGAAGAGAATCTGTTATTATACACCAAAAAATAATCTTTGATGCTTGTAGAATACTAGAAAGAGAATATAAATTTATGAGAGGGACTTATAATGTTTTTGATTAAATTTCCCTTTTAGGGAGACTACTTTTTATAGGAATGTATCTATCTATTCAGATAAGCTATACTAACCTATTAGATCTGGTAGATGCCTATTCTGGAAAGGCATTGATTATATAGAATAAATTATACCCATCCAAAGGCATTGATGAATTTGTAGTTCATTCCATACAAGATAAATACCACCATGTAGCAAAACTACTCTTTGAGTTTGATCTAGTATCCTTAAATTATTTATCTATAGATATGATACAACCTATATTGTCATATCACTATATCAAATTTCTATGTATACTATTTTTCTATAATGTAATATATTTTTCTCAATAATCCCTTCCCACTATATCCATGAAAGAAATATAGATTTATAGATCATAGAATATGATGTACATATCAATGGATATTATTCATGTCAGGTCTATAGTGACTATCCACTAATTCAACCAAATAAATCACAAAATCACAAAATCATGAATTATAATTTACATGATTCTTATTACCATCATTTACAACCATATTTCACATACTAAGGTATCATTCTTGTTTCATCAATAAGAGTCAAGTTTAGGAATACATCATCCACCTAAAACCTTCACAAAATATTCTACTGTGACCATGTAAACTAGAGTTCCATAGTAAATACATTCTAGTTATCCTAGATAAACATCGCATGTGACCAAATCCATAATCTAAAAATATATATAATAGAAATACATCACACTCTAATATACTGGTAAGTAAACTCCCCAAGATTACCCCAATAGGATATGATCTTTTGATTAACACTGAGGTGTCCACTCAAATGATGAGATTCATTACCACTAGATACAACATGTCACATTTTATTATGAAACATCATCTACCATGATCTAAATTAATCAATAAATTTGAAATATAATATGTGATTATATACAACAACAATCCATAATTAGTCTGAATTGACTAACGGCCTTCATTTTTTATTTATTTTTAAATAATCCCATTTTTTACTCGGTTGAGAGGGAACCCTTATATGAATTGTAGGACTAGAAGCACAAGGCCTAGTATACTACCGGAAGGCTCATAGACCTGACTACACTTGGAATGTCCCATCCTATTGTCTACTTTGTTGATGGTTCCAATCTTTCCACTTTGCATAGTAGATCAACTAGAATTTCCCCATGAAAAGTTGTATGGTTCCTGGTTTTTATGGTGAATGTGACACCCTCTCTTCATTCTCAATATGGTTATCTCTTATTTGGTGGATACTATTTTCTTTTATATATATTCTATGGTTTAATCCTGTGTGGTTGGACCTAACTGCTTCTTGTCCCAAGGACCATGTTTCCCAAAATCCCATGGACTAGAGGCCTCATGTGGCCTGGTGGCATGTATCCTAATGGTGACATAAAGGACCAAGGACCCATAATACCAATCTGGTGGCCAGAAGGCCCAAATCAGATAAATAATTCTAGATACTATAGTAATACTACATTATTACTACAGTAACTCGAAAATATCCCTCCACCATGATTTGATTATAGGATTCATGCAGGATTATGGGGTGTGTTAGCCACTTGGATACCACCCTAACTTCTCAATAATCCATAATACAATTTATGTTAACCAAATAAATTAACCAGTACAACAATACTTCTTGAGTATATGTAAGACCTAATAGTGATGACATTTTTCATCATAGTAAAAACTATTCTCCACTAGCTAGTATATCAACCAACCATCTCTATCCCATAATATCATCCACTATCTATATCAACTAACCTACATAGACACTTGGAGAAAAATTCATGAGTGTGTATACAAGGGTGAATTATAATACTGGTATGGTTTTCCCAAGTACTGACATAAACCCAATAATTGTTAGTTCTAAAAGGTCTAATATTCTGAGAGGGGGGTGAATCAGGGTATGACAGATTAAAAAAACTACCCCATCTAATCATGTTTCAATGTAAAAAAACACTATTCTCTCACTTTATTGTAGCAATGTATGAACATAAATTAAATCATGCATGTGGAACATCAATTTTACTTGGTTCACTCTCACTTGGATATATCCAATGGGAATACAATGAAAATGTTCTGATGTACCAAATCTACTAAAAGTTTACAGTAGTTTAACAAGTTTAGAGTGGACTCACTATCCCTCCTGGTTTACAACAAATCATAATATAAAAGCTCACTACTCTCTCAACTGAAGTGTGCTCACTACTTCTTCAGAATAATATTATTTGATCCTTAGATGAATGTGTTTTAGACCTCATTTTGTGTATCGTTAAGTTACACTTTCATTAAACTGATGAATACAACTTTACCAAAGGTTTACTTGGAAATACCTTCTTTAACACTATCCCAAAGATCACTACCTTAACGAAGCTCCTTATTTCATAAAACTCAAAGTACCTTTGCAAAGTTATTTATTTTGAGAAGCTCAAACTAACTTCACAAATCTTCTTAATTTCATGAAGATCACCTATAATTCACAAAGAACACATATTTCATAAAGCTCAACTATCATTCAGGAAGGTCACAAGTTTCAGTTGAATTTTTATTTCCTTTGTGAGTTCCATACTTTTGTGATGCTCTGAACGATCGGTTGGATTTTATAGCCTTTGTGAACTAATTCTCATACCACCTTCGTGAACTACCTTCCCAAACAACCTTTTCGTACCTAGTGGCATAAAATCTTTGTGGAGTCTCGATACTTTTTTGAAGGGGGTAGAAGCCAATTTATAGGCATTTTCCAATGATTCAATAACCTTCCAGCCATGTCCGCACCATTTCTCGGAGCTCCCTCTTTTCCACCATGAATCCTACTTGTTATCAAAGCGCCATGGAAATTTCCCATTATATATGCTTGTTGTAATTATAGAGCTCCCATCAAAACCTTCACGCCATTGTGATGCTTCACTCATGATGCTTCTTACCTTCTTCGTTCATGAAGCACATCGGTGTTGCGTAGATCACCATCACAATCTTCACGCCTTCATAAAACACCCTCCATGAAGCCCATTCTTCATGAAATTGAATCCTTTTCCATATCTTCATAAATCCATCAAGGGAATACACTTTTTGTGATGTTATCCAAACACCAAATTTTGGTCCCCAAAAATTTGGCAAACACTGGGAAACAACATCACCTTGTGTATGCAATTTTATGTACCACTTCCACGGTATCAATGACTCTATCATGTGTCATTGTCAACATGTCATGTAAAAAATCTCTCTAGACTCCACAAATTACCTTGGAAGCCCACTTTATCAATAAAAATAATCAACCCAAAAATATTTCAATGTTACATTGAGGGATTTTTTCCAATAATAACTTATACTATATATGTGTATAAATAATAAAAAAAATTATAGAAAAATTAATGTCACAAAACATCATCATTAATCACAATGATATTCATGATTAATAATTATCATGTTACCCACAGTTAAATTTCATTACACTAAGAAAAATAACAGCACTTATTTATGTATACATATACCCATGCTCTTAAAATAACATGATAAAGGACCCCCTGCAATCTATGTCTTGTCAGAGTGTCCTTAGGATATCATATATCAATTTTGTGTCCTTTTGATTAGAGAGGAGACATTGGGTACAACCCTAACCATACATTACCACTACATCATGGATATTGGAACATGTACACACTACATATGGATGGTATTCATGAAATAGAAATAAAATCTCAATGAATAATATTCTCTCATAAACCTTTATAGTTTTCATTCCTAATGATTCACCCTAGATCCTTGAATTGAGATACAGAAGGAAATACACAACTCAACCTATTTATGAGATATTAGAGGAAATAAATATCTCCACCTATCTTTGAGATGCTATAGAAAATACATATCTCTAAATATCTCACAATAGAGTTATAGTTATATATTAGGTTCTCCAAAATCTTGTGATGTGAGTAAAAGAGAAAACTCTTGGTGCATCATCATCCACCTCTATCTCTAAATTGTGGATGATAAAGAGTGTCAAAAATTAGTTGAATAATTTTACATTGTAATCTTTTATCAAGTATTCAAGAGGTATTGCACATATCCTACAATCCAATACTGGAGATACTGAAAGAATTATATATCTCCACTAAAATCTTAATTAATATATAGTCTATCTCAATATAGATTTATGGGTATATTGAAATAGATAAATGTATAAGTCATCTCTGGTATTTACCCAGTCCAATGGGTGAGAATGTAAAATTTCATTTTCATCCCCCTCAAACACTAACCTATTGATTAGTTTATGGAAATTCATAATGGTATCTCATCACTCTCGATATTGTTAGGCTTGGCTAAGAAAATTATTTTTTAACTAAGTTCATAACTTCTAGGAGGAGTGATTTTAGAACCATGATATAGAACTAGGTAGAGGTACTCATAAAGGAACCATGGATTCTATAATCATGATGCATAAACAACATTATGGGTGAAATTATAGAAGTGTGAAATGATATGTTCCAGATATAGGATCTATTCACTAGAATTAGTGATGGAATTACTATGTTAGTAGGATTCTGGAAGTTTCTTTGGTCAATGTGATGAACATTAACAAAGATTTGAATTTGGTGGAACTAGATGTATGTTGTGTTACTCATTTTTAAATAGATAAGTGGGTTCACTTATAATATATCTATAATGTTCTAAATTCTTTATTGGTGTTCATTTTAATGGTAACATTAGTAGAATGTATTTAACATAATAAAGTTTGTTCGTATTTGATTTTTTATAATATAATGTCACAATATCCCTACCATAGAGTAGGTAAACTCTTGAACCAAAATAGGTTTTTTGTTCTTTTATATTTTCTTTTCTATCATTCCTTTGATTCACAATGTGAGTGGGGTGAGTTTCTTCTTAGTTTGGATAAATAAAATAAACTGTTATTCAATTTTTGATATTCTAGATTGTTTTCAATATTTTGAGTTTTATAATTTTATTTCAAAATTATGGGATTTGACACAATAAGTGGTATCAATGACTGGTAAAAAAATTTCATGTTTAACAGTAATTCAAAAGTAAAAATATTAAATTTGAGTTTTTTTAATTATGTACATGTAATATAATTACGATAAGTTATTTATTATTTTATGATTTTTCTTTTCAGTGGGAGCTCTATTTTAGATGTTTGAAATTAGAAGAAGGAATTTTCTATATGAATAGGTTTTTTTTTCATATTTCAGATTCTAGATGATACAAATTGAGGATTATCTATCCCAAATAGATATAAATAATCTATTTAAGTTTCTTAAATTGGAAGCAATGTTAATTAGAGAATGGTAAAGGCTTGATTGAAATTAACTAATAATTTTCTAGATGATTTTGGATCAAAATGTGGCCTTCAATATCCAAGAGGTGAAAATTTATATCGATTTAATGTCTACACTTTCCAAAATGTATGAGAACCCAAACTATAAGAATAACGTGTTTCTGATGTAGGGAAATTTAATAATAAATATTTTAGAAGTAAGTTCAATGGAAGATCATTTTAGTTAATTTAATGTGATTTGAAGTTAGTTAAAGGTAGTTAATGTAAATTTTTTAGGGGTAGCACTCACATTGATCCCTCTCTCAATGCTTTCAAAATCCTAGAATCTAATGGTTACCACAGTGTGTAATTATATATGTAAGATGATATTATTATTTGATGACATTCAATATATTTTTAAAAATAAAAAATATTCCAAGGAAGGAGGTCTAGGGGACTAATGATAATGTATTTATTGCATAATGTATAGAAAGTTATGCTAAATGGAAAATTCATAAAAAGGGGAAAGAAAAGAGTGAAAGAAATTGAGGTGATTTTGCTAGGCCCAGACCCACATGATGGAATTTTGGGAAGATATTTCATATGAAGAAAAACTATAGAGGCCAAATATCTAATTCCAAAATTCACACTTCTAGAATTTATTTTGTAAATATTATTTTAGAAGAAAAGATTAGTTTGTCATTAAATGTATTTAGCTTGCCATAGTCACAGATTATTAACTATGGGGAGTCATTTTAATCAACATCTGAGAGTGGATACATTTTAAATTAAGAATCTATAATTTTTATTAAGGATTTTATCTTAAATAATTAATCTATCAAAATTTTGGTAAATGTATGTTTTTCCATCCAAACTTTGAATATATGTTTTCTAGAGTTTCAAGGTGTGTGGTACATACTAGGTTTTTCGATGAACCTGACCATGGTTGGAAAACTGTATGTTGTAGATTTCGATAAATTTTTTTTATAGAAAATGTAAGATAAAATGGGGTTCTATGGTAGTGTAAAAAGGTGTATAGGAAAATACAATATATAAAACCAATATTTTAGGAGGAATAATTCATGCCAAACACTCAAATTTTGGATCTATGAGGTTGTGGCCTGGGAATATTAGTCACATGGGTGAGAAGGGGATGGAATTATGAGTTGCAAAATTTGTACTAAAACATGAACCCATGGAGTACAATACATGTGAAGAGTGTATCCTTGGAAAGTAGTGGAATGTTCCCTTTAATATATAAGGGAAAATGCCAATGAATCAAAACTTAAACTTGGTTCACAGAAACATATAGGATTCAACACTAGTTTATTCCCAAGGTGATTCACTATTCTATCATTCCTTCATCAATTATGAAACTCAAAATATGTGGGTTTTATTTCCATATCACAATTCCAATGTTTTTGAAACATTCATCAAATAGAGAGTCAGGGTGGAAAAAGAGACAATAATTAAGATAAAATGATTATTTTATACACTAGTGGTGAGTACAAAAGTAAATAGTCATAGAGTTTCTATTAGAGGAAAGGTATATGGTTTGATGAGACCATATTTGGAATACCAAAATGGAATGGTTTCATAGAAAATATGAATCATATGTCGAATGATAGGAATGAAAGCATGAGGTTACATTCTAATTTCCCTGAGGAGTTTTGGGTGGAGGAATTCAACTGTGTGGCATGTCTTGTAAATCAATGTCCTTTAGATATATTAAGGTATGATATTATAGAATCATTCTGAAATATAATAATGATTTATATCTTACAGCATAAATTTTTCTAACGTATTTCCTATATTAACATCAATAATAAGGTGAGGAAAAATATGATGTAAAAGTCATGTGTATGTTTCTTTATAGGTTATGGTGATGAATGTTTTAAATTTGAATTATTGTATAATAAATTATATAGGGTCATTAGATGTTTTAATATTCCATTTAATAACGAGATCTTATATAAGGATAAAAAATTAGCGGATATTGTAGTTGGAAACAAAAAATAAAATGCATTCTAATGTTCATTTGGATGAAATTATAGAAGTTCCAGTTTGTTCAAGTAGTATGATTGTTTTAGAGATCCTAAAATATATATTGGATTATTATAATGTATGATGGAATCCATTAGTATCAACAAGGCTAGGTGTACCACAATTCTTGAGAAATGTTAAATCTTGAGGAAGAGGTTTGGAAGGAAAAAATTTGAATCTGTGCTTTCAAAAAGTGGATAACTTCATGTTAAATTGTGTAATTACATGAGGCATAAATTACTGGTGAAAAGGTATTAGAGTTATGTGTACTAATTATTTTTTATATATGGTTGAGAACTTGAGATCCTATAAAAGACAACAATTCTCGGTGACTTGATAAACATGATTTAGAAATAAAGTAATAGATGCACTCCTTACAAGTTTTCAGAATATGGGAGCTCAAAAAAAATCATTTTTTGGAAACACCACTTTAGAACATGAGGGTCTAATAGATGAAATAACAAAAAAAATTAAATGAAATGATATATGTAAATACATTTTTTAAATTATTTTGATAAATTGAAGGTGTGGATTTCATTGAAATGTTTTCAAAAATTTTTAATCATTCAATAATAGGTATTGTGCCTGGAATATTTTCTTTAGAGAGTTTACATATTGACTTGTTATATGTGAAGATGTAATTTATTCATGGTGATTTTGAGGATGAAATATTAATGAAGAAATTATATAGTGTCATGGTATTCAGAGTGGAATAACTATTGTGTCAGCTCAAATAATGTTTTTAAGGGATAAAATAGGCACCTGAGTAATGAAACTAGTATTTGGATTCCTTAATAATAGATAATGAAATAATTCATTGTAATGTAGATAAGTTATTCCACTATAAGGTGTTTTATAATATAATTTTAATCAAAATTTTCTTCTATGTTGATGATATGCTTCTGGTAGGTTAGAAGAGAGATTACATCAAGGAATTAAAAGGTGTTTTGTTTGGAAAGTCCAAGATGAAAGATATCAGGGATAATAAGTGGATGTTGGGGATATGTATTTAATTTCCATTTAAGAATAGAAATTTGTATTTTTGTATTATTTATAGTATGTTAAAAAGGTGTTTAAAAGATTCATAATGATAAAGTTAAAGTTTGTGATGACCCCCAACCCCCTTTCACAAAAACATTCATGTTATCTAAAGGAAAACCAATGAGAATGGAAAATGATTTTGAGTAAATGATGAGGGTTTCATATAAATTATTGGTCAAGATATTGATGTATGTAATGGTTTTTATATGGATGAAAATCACAATTGTATTGGTATTTTTCGGTATGTTTAGAGAGAATTAGGGAAATGAACTTTAGGAACCCATGAAGTGGATACACTAGAATCTTAAAGGTCTAGAATACCTGGAACTATGTTTTACAATAGATGATGCATTGAATCAGTTTTTAGATGTATAATTTTTAGGAGTTATAAACTCATGGAGAAGTTTTTCTATATTGACAATTACTTTCAAAGGAAAAACATTGAGTTGGATATATAGATATCAAACAGTAGTTGTATTGTTTATATAAGAAGTCAATTAAATAGAAATTATGAAAGTGAGGAATTATTTTATCTATTTTAGGGGTTTATTATAGGATCTCGTAAGGATAAAATAAAGGAAAAATTGTTTTATGACAATTATAGCATGATCCATCTGTCAATGAATTCGACGTTTCACTCTTTGATAAAGCATATTCATTCGAAGTGTCACTTAATCTTTAATTTTTAATATCACTAAGTTCTTGAGTAATTAAAGACCAAGTAAAGTATAAATTTAATTAAGATATAGATTAAATTAAAAATTTACTAAATTTTAGGGTGGTGTTGTTCCTTAGTGGGAATTTTATAACTCAAGGCATGGTCGGAGGACCACGATGTTGCAATAGAAGAACAAAAGTAGGATATTGATGAATAAGTGGCCCAAAGGACTTGATTAAGCCTTGAAAAGTAGTCTTAATGTGGGTTATTAATATCCTTTTTGTGAAAAAAAGTTATGTCTAAGCTTCAAAAATTCTATAAGTATTGATTCTGAAACCATCATGCAGAACTAAATAGAGGTAGGAATAGTTTAACCAGGTAGTTAAGAATGAACAGGTAGAAATGACACTTTATTCATGAGGGTATTTCACTGCAATG
>CAUJRU010004607.1:0-14397 GCA_963277665.1 Viscum album | reverse complement strand
ATTATTTTGTGTTTTAATTATTTTTAGGTTTTCGGGGGTTTTAAATTTTTTTTGATTTTATTTTATTTAGTGTTATCAAGCTTTTTATGGTTTTTAATGGGTTTTAGGTATTTTATTGATTTTATGGATTTTTAGGATTTTACTGTTTTCAAGGGGAATATGGTTTTTATGGTTTTTACGTTTTAAGGGGTTTAGATTTTTGTAGAATTTTCAAGTAGTATTATGGGTCTTTTAGGGTTTGAATGTAACAGCCCAAGATTTTATAAAAAATATTCTTTTTAATTTTATTAATGTCTTGTGTTGTACGCTACACCAAAAGGAGCTTGCACAACATGCATCCTTGACTTTCCTTGCATTACACGCAATCGCGACCTTCCTCGATAGCGTGTGTAATACGCAATACCAAGTTTCACTAAACAACGATATGCTATTAAAATATTATTAAAACTAGCCGTTATGAATAGTAATAACCACTTTTTTAAAATTCTGTAAATCTTATTTTTCAAAATGAACTTCATTCTTGGATTCCGAGTATCGAATTTAGCCTAAGGTGAAATTTTGGTACTTTTCGGATAACTTTCACATTCTGATGAATAGTGAAAATTACTAAATTATAATTAAAAACAACTTTTTTAATCGAAATAATTAATAGTGATAAATTATTAATTTGAGTGGTTTTAAAGTATATTTAGAATATATTTTTACAATTTAATACAATGTTGGTCATTGGTTGTAATTTCACATTTAAACCAGACATAATCAAGTGTCAATCTTTTGATATATATTGTTTCCTAAAAACACGCTATTTATTTTAACAGCGGGATTTAATTATAAAATTAATTAATGCAACTTCTATGTTATGAATTTGGTAAAATAGATTTCATTTTGGAATTCGGAATATGAAATATATCTTAGGATGAAATTTTGGCATTGTTCTGAAAAACATCAATTTTTGATGAATAGTGAAACTACTAAGTGGTAGGTTAAAAAACTGAATTTTTCATAAAACTTAATTTTACCGCTTCTGTGAATAGAATTTTGAAAATCCGACAGACACGGTTAATATCAAGGACTAAAATGTGGTTCAATGAGATGAAAATAATTTTTGGTGAATAGTAACTTTTTACTTTTTTTTACCGCGGTTAATAGTAAATAGGGTAACTAAGGGTAAATATGATATTACTATTACCCTAACACATGTCCTAATTCTATTGGAAAAGTGTAATTCGACCAAAAACAAACTTAGGAATAAAATATGACCATTTAGGCCCACTTGGATTAGATTAGGACATTTATTATTAATTTATTTAAAGAAAGGTTAAAATAGTTAAAATCAAAGTTTAATAAGTAAATCATTTTTAATATGGGGTTATACATAAGATAAATTCGATTGTAAATATTCATTAGAAAGCTAAAAAGATTTCCTACATGATGGTATTTTATTTGTAATTTTTAGACATCAAATAATCTAATTTATTTATGACACAACGATGATGCATAAATTATCTTATTAATGAAATATTGACATAATTGATGTTATAAACACCAAAATAAATGTAATTTGAGTTTTTTATGAATTCAACTAATTTTATAGGTTACTATGATATATTAATGTTGATTTAATCAACTTGGTTCGAACATTTAATTCTGTTATGACTTTCACAAAAATCATATATCAAATAGTGTCAAAATTGACACAAAATAGTTTTTAAATCAAATATTATATTATTAATTGTTATTTTATTCCTAAAAATCTAAGGTTCGGCCAAATGACTTAGATAAAGATATATATTTTAATAATAAACAATTTGGGGTTCGTTTGGCATGTTATAGTAAGTGTATTAACCATATAGTGAAAGAAAACAAAAAGACACGGTAAAAGTTAAATTATTTAACTTAGGGTTAAATCTAATTGATAAGGTTAAAATAATATCCTAAACTTGTCTAAATTCTATTGGATGATAGGATTTCGACCCATCCCCACTTTAGCTTCGAAATAAGACCCTTTGGAACCATTATAAACCGATTTTGACTTTAATATAAAATAATATTTTGAGATATTCCTAAGGTGCCCCTCTCCTCCCCTATAAAAGGACACCTCCTCCCCCTCCTCCTCACACCAATTTGAGCACTCAAGCTCGGCCAAACCCTGCCAAAATCTCTTCTCCACTTCCCTAGCAACATCCTAGTGGTTCTGGTCTTCCTCAAAGACCAATTCTAGTGCCCTAAGAGGAGGTCTCAAAGAGGCACTTCAAAGAAGAGGTAATTACCGTTACCAATTCTTTCATCTTTATTTCTTCTTCCACTTCTTCTTCTTAGGTTGTTTCATTATGAAGTAATAACATCAGTATAACTCATATACTGATATGTTATTATAAGTATGAAACAACCCTATTTCACCATCTATCCATCCTACGGAAAAAGAAATCACCGCGCGTGCGTACGTACGGAATACCGTCTCCACGCCGTGGTGTAATCTATTTTCCACCACCACCTTACATGGATGGGTATAATGGTGTAAAAAATAACTATACATAGTTATTACAACATCATATTGATTCTGATATATTGTATAATCCACTCCAATTCAATTCAATATTTATAGAAATGATATCATCGCTCGTGCGTACGTACGGACTACCGTCTCCACGACGCGATGAGATTCATTCTCCATGTTAACCATTTAAGAATGATTATAATGTATATATAAAATAATAATGAAATATATGAAATTATAAAGCTACTGGATTTATGTATATATATACATATGTATGTCATCTACTTACTTCCATTTCAAGACAATAAGGAAAGGAAAACAGCGTTCATGCGTACGTACGGACTACCGTCTCCATGAACGGTGTTTTTCATTTTATTTATCTACCTATTATATATATATATACTGAATATATATGATATATAAATCATATTTTATATTCTGGAAGTAAGTAAATCATGATATAAGTAATAGTGATGTCAATAACAACAAGTCAAAACACCTAAGATAAATGAAACGATTTTACCCAAAACGCTTCTTTAACATGGAATTTACAAAAGAACGGGTAATATAATGTCATAAGTGAACCATATATGATATCATAACAATGAATATGATTCTGTAATAAGTCAATAACATGATTTAAATCATTATACAGGAGGTTTGGACACTTACAAAGCAAGTCGGACATAAGGTAAGGGAAATATCACAATCTCATTTTTATCCGAGATTGTTTATTCGTAAGTATTTACTGGGGTGTATTTTATCATCCACATCCATGTTTCATGAATATGTAATATTATTTCCATCCACTTTCAATAGTTTAAATCCAATTTTACCCTTAGGTGAGTTTTTAGTAAAGAATATGAAAGGAATCTTTTGTCGTTTTTCCGTACGAGGTACTTTTTTGACTTTTCCGACAAAAGTACAAGAAGAATGTTTTTTTTAACTTATACGGCACGAACGGATTTTTACGGTTTTATAAAGCCTTATTTTCATGAACCTTCCTCCAAAATATTTCATGACTATTTTCAATAAAATCTCTTTCTTTTAAAATTGCATGATGTTTTGTGAAAAGAAATTGATTTTGAAGAAGAAAGGATATTTTCCTCAAGAATTCAATTCAAGTGTTTTATCAAAATTATTTTCCATATAAGACAATAAAGGGTTCTGTTTCTATCCATATTTTTACATTGATTTGACTATGTTGTGATGGAATTATGTTTATGAATTCCTTTATCTTATATGAATGGTTTTATGATGTCATGTTGTTTAAGAATCCCATTTTTATTACATGGGTTATGCAATGATGTATGATTTATGATTTTGTGGCACACATAAGAAAGGATTCATTAAGAGATGGGTGGGACCTATATCTCCCTCCAATGCATTGGGTAAAGATTTTATATCTCATGAGATAGACATGGCTGGAACGGAAGGTTATTTCGGTTCAGTGAAACAGGACTGAAACGAGGATTACTCGATTCAGAAAGGGACTTTGTTCACTAAGATAGTCTTGGAAATGAGTCATGACTAACAAGAAATGATTTTTCCAAGATTATGTGTGCATGCCACAAAGTTTCAAGTTTCATGTTATGATTATGGTGATCTCATTTTCACTTCTATGATTTGTTCCATGTTAAGATATTATGATCTCTTTTGCAGGTTATGATTTTCAAAAAGATATGATATGATTTTTATTTCTTTTGTATACCCTTACTGAGCATTTGAGCTCACCCTTTTATGTTTTCTTTTCCCCAGGATATAAATAAAGGTTTTAGGTAAAAAAAAGGGAAGATCTTTATGGGAGATATTGAAGATCTTTCACCACGATTAGAAGATTACGTTCCGAGTTTCCAAAGACACTAAACTATTACGATCCTTTAGTGTGTGTTTTTATTATGTACTAAGTATTCCGAAAATGTAATGTAATGTCCATGTACGTCAAGATACGGGTTTCTACAGTTGGTATCAGAGGAAAGGTTTAGTCAACCTTTGGAAACTAGGATGCGAAAACGTTAGTGAGATCCCTAGAGATATTTCTACGGTATGTCTAGGGATGTCCCTAAGGTTAAGTATACGTATAGGTTATAGTACTAGAATTACGCTAACGATCATAGAATTAAACCTAAGATGTTAGATATTGAAGGTACTCCCCCTTTATTATGTTGTTTTCCATAGCATGATTTTTGCCTCTCACACTATTCTTTTTGGGTTTTAGAAAATGGCTGGAAACAAGATGATTCACAATAATGGAGGATATGATGGACAATGGAATGATATTCTTCATGAGCAACCCAATGAAATGGGATTTGGATGTCCAAACATCATTATTATGCCGAATCAGCAATCTCACAACATGATCAATAAAGTAAAATTTGGTAAGTTTCCTGACTCGACTAATAAGAGAAAGATGGAGTTCCATGATGATCATAGAGGAAAGAAAGTTCAATTTCCCCTATGTAAATCATGTGGGAAGAGGCATCAAGGAGAATGTTTCAAGGGAACTGGAAGATGCTTTGGGTGTGGAAAAGAAGGACACAAAGCAAGTAAGTGCAAAGGAAAAGGGTCGGTTAACACCATGGATGATGATAATGGTAATGCTACGACATCAAAAATGGTTAAGTGTTTTAAATGTGGAATGTATGGGCATTATGAAAACAAATGCCCTAAGGGAAAGACTCATGAAGAGAATCAGTATGGTCATATGGGTAGTATTTATGTGGATGATGATGAAGAGACTACAAATGATATGTGAGATGAAAGAATTGTTGAAGCTCGGTTAATGGTTTAAGAATGTAGTGGAATGATTACATGTTTATCATGTGTAATGTTGTATAAGTAATCTCATGGTACTATGGAATAAAGAGACATGTAAGGATTGTTACATTGTTGTCTGATTAATGTTACCAGTAACCATGAAAGGTTATTCAGATACTTTTGGAAAGTAGATGATAAGTGCATAATGAAAGGATAAGAAGATAATGAGATGTTTGATTGTATTCATGAGCTCATGATTGATATAAGGACTAAGTGATATCATGGTTTGAGTATATAGAATTTTGAGGATTTTGGTATGTGGAAAGTGTTAACTTTTAACTGCATTCATGTTTTCACTAAGGTATTCATGAGAATACACGATTAAGGACTTTGAATGTTTAGAATGTGACCAACAAGACATATCTTATGGGGATCAACGATGGTATTAAATTAGAATGGACTGCAGTATTATGGATAAGCCTAAAGATTAGAAGGGATTATGTTGGACATAAGTTAGTATTGTTTAAGGATAGAAGTTTTTTTGATATTATTGATGGGATGTTATAGTAATATAGTTTTATAAAAAGGACAACCTGCAGGACGGGCGACAGCCCATCGCTTCGGACAAGGCTGTAGGAATCGAACCCACAACCGAAGTGCGACTGGCCTTTATCGCCTACCACTGACCTACAGGAATTCCCTGTTTAGTAGAAACTAGTGTTATTATATTAAGCAGTATGATATATGAAGTATAAGCCCATTTTAGGAACCATATATGATTAATCTCACTATAGATCGACTTATGTATATAAGTTTTGCTAACCTTTTGTTTGAGACAGATGGAATGACCTGTCATTCTATCACATGATCTGCTAACACTTCACGAATAACAAATTCAACTTCATTTATTTAAGAGATGAAGTGGAAATTGTTCAAGGCACGAACAACAGTGAGATTGTACCAAAATAAAGTAATTATTTATTCTAATTCAAATTTTCAACTTTAGGGGAAATGATCTTGAAAACCAAAAATGTTGTCCTAGTGATCTTATACCTGATGAATCAGATGGTACCTTATATCATCACAAATATATGGATTTGTGATTACTGGCTTTTCCATAGCCATGTTCTCTACCACTCTCCATCAGAACATGATGGTTAGATTTCTCTTCCATGTCCATATTTTCACCTATGTGGAAACCCAATGATTAGTTTATTTGGGTAACCGTTACGTTTCATACTTTTGTTTTTAAAGATTGGTTTTGACATTCCTTTTTACGATGTGGGTTTCTATTAAAGAAACTTTCGAATAGTAAACCATTTATAACCCCGACGAATTTCGAGGGCGAAATTCATTTTAAGGGGGGTAGAATGTAACAGCCCAAGATTTTATAAAAAATATTCTTTTTAATTTTATTAATGTCTTGTGTTGTACGCTACACCAAAAGGAGCTTGCACAACACGCATCCTTGACTTTCCTTGCATTACACGCAATCGCGACCTTCCTCGATAGCGTGTGTAATACGCAATACCAAGTTTCACTAAACAACGATATGCTATTAAAATAATATTAAAACTAGCCGTTATGAATAGTAATAACCACTTTTTTAAAATTCTGTAAATCTTATTTTTCAAAATGAACTTCATTCTTGGATTCGGAGTATCGAATTTAGCCTAAGGTGAAATTTTGGTACTTTTCGGATAACTTTCACATTCTGATGAATAGTGAAAATTACTAAATTATAATTAAAAACAACTTTTTTAATCGAAATAATTAATAGTGATAAATTATTAATTTGAGTGGTTTTAAAGTATATTTAGAATATATTTTTACAATTTAATACAATGTTGGTCATTGGTTGTAATTTCACATTTAAACCAGACATAATCAAGTGTCAATCTTTTGATATATATTGTTTCCTAAAAACACGCTATTTATTTTAACAGCGGGATTTAATTATAAAATTAATTAATGCAACTTCTATGTTATGAATTTGGTAAAATAGATTTCATTTTTGAATTCGGAATATGAAATATATCTTAGGATGAAATTTTGGCATTGTTCTGAAAAACATCAATTTTTGATGAATAGTGAAACTACTAAGTGGTAGGTTAAAAAACTGAATTTTTCATAAAACTTAATTTTACCGCTTCTGTGAATAGAATTTTGAAAATCCGACAGACACGGTTAATATCAAGGACTAAAATGTGGTTCAATGAGATGAAAATAATTTTTGGTGAATAGTAACTTTTTACTTTTTTTTACCGCGGTTAATAGTAAATAGGGTAACTAAGGGTAAATATGATATTACTATTACCCTAACACATGTCCTAATTCTATTGGAAAAGTGTAATTCGACCAAAAACAAACTTAGGAATAAAATATGACCATTTAGGCCCACTTGGATTAGATTAGGACATTTATTATTAATTTATTTAAAGAAAGGTTAAAATAGTTAAAATCAAAGTTTAATAAGTAAATCATTTTTAATATGGGGTTATACATAAGATAAATTCGATTGTAAATATTCATTAGAAATCTAAAAAGATTTCCTACATGATGGTATTTTATTTGTAATTTTTAGACATCAAATAATCTAATTTATTTATGACACAACGATGATGCATAAATTATCTTATTAATGAAATATTGACATAATTGATGTTATAAACACCAAAATAAATGTAATTTGAGATTTTTTATGAATTCAACTAATTTTATAGGTTACTATGATATATTAATGTTGATTTAATCAACTTGGTTCGAACATTTAATTCTGTTATGACTTTCACAAAAATCATATATCAAATAGTGTCAAAATTGACACAAAATAGTTTTTAAATCAAATATTATATTATTAATTGTTATTTTATTCCTAAAAATCTAAGGTTCGGCCAAATGACTTAGATAAAGATATATATTTTAATAATAAACAATTTGGGGTTCGTTTGGCATGTTATAGTAAGTGTATTAACCATATAGTGAAAGCAAACAAAAAGACACGGTAAAAGTTAAATTATTTAACTTAGAGTTAAATCTAATTGATAAGGTTAAAATAATATCCTAAACTTGTCTAAATTCTATTGGATGATAGGATTTCGACCCATCCCCACTTTAGCTTCGAAATAAGACCCTTTGGAACCATTATAAACCGATTTTGACTTTAATATAAAATAATATTTTGAGATATTCCTAAGGTGCCCCTCTCCTCCCCTATAAAAGGACACCTCCTCCCCCTCCTCCTCACACCAATTTGAGCACTCAAGCTCGGCCAAACCCTGCCAAAATCTCTTCTCCACTTCCCTAGCAACATCCTAGTGGTTCTGGTCTTCCTCAAAGACCAATTCTAGTGCCCTAAGAGGAGGTCTCAAAGAGGCACTTCAAAGAAGAGGTAATTACCGTTACCAATTCTTTCATCTTTATTTCTTCTTCCACTTCTTCTTCTTAGGTTGTTTCATTATGAAGTAATAACATCAGTATAACTCATATACTGATATGTTATTATAAGTATGAAACAACCCTATTTCACCATCTATCCATCCTACGGAAAAAGAAATCACCGCGCGTGCGTACGTACGGAATACCGTCTCCACGCCGTGGTGTAATCTATTTTCCACCACCACCTTACATGGATGGGTATAATGGTGTAAAAAATAACTATACATAGTTATTACAACATCATATTGATTCTGATATATTGTATAATCCACTCCAATTCAATTCAATATTTATAGAAATGATATCATCGCTCATGCGTACGTACGGACTACCGTCTCCACGACGCGATGAGATTCATTCTCCATGTTAACCATTTAAGAATGATTATAATGTATATATAAAATAATAATGAAATATATGAAATTATAAAGCTACTGGATTTATGTATATATATACATATGTATGTCATCTACTTACTTCCATTTCAAGACAATAAGGAAAGGAAAACAGCGTTTATGCGTACGTACGGACTACCGTCTCCATGAATGGTGTTTTTCATTTTATTTATCTACCTATTATATATATATATACTGAATATATATGATATATAAATCATATTTTATATTCTGGAAGTAAGTAAATCATGATATAAGTAATAGTGATGTCAATAACAACAAGTCAAAACACCTAAGATAAATGAAACGATTTTACCCAAAACGCTTCTTTAACATGGAATTTACAAAAGAACGGGTAATATAATGTCATAAGTGAACCATATATGATATCATAACAATGAATATGATTCTGTAATAAGTCAATAACATGATTTAAATCATTATACAGGAGGTTTGGACACTTACAAAGCAAGTCGGACATAAGGTAAGGGAAATATCACAATCTCACTTTTATCCGAGATTGTTTATTCGTAAGTATTTACTGGGGTGTATTTTATCATCCACATCCATGTTTCATGAATATGTAATATTATTTCCATCCACTTTCAATAGTTTAAATCCAATTTTACCCTTAGGTGAGTTTTTAGTAAAGAATATGAAAGGAATCTTTTGTCGTTTTTCCGTACGAGGTACTTTTTTGACTTTTCCGACAAAAGTACAAGAAGAATGTTTCTTTAACTTATACGGCACGAACGGATTTTTACGGTTTTATAAAGCCTTATTTTCATGAACCTTCCTCCAAAATATTTCATGACTATTTTCAATAAAATCTCTTTCTTTTAAAATTGCATGATGTTTTGTGAAAAGAAATTGATTTTGAAGAAGAAAGGATATTTTCCTCAAGAATTCAATTCAAGTGTTTTATCAAAATTATTTTCCATATAAGACAATAAAGGGTTCTGTTTATATCCATATTTTTACATTGATTTGACTATGTTGTGATGGAATTATGTTTATGAATTCCTTTATCTTATATGAATGGTTTTATGATGTCATGTTGTTTAAGAATCCCATTTTTATTACATGGGTTATGCAATGATGTATGATTTATGATTTTGTGGCACACATAAGAAAGGATTCATTAAGAGATGGGTGGGACCTATATCTCCCTCCAATGCATTGAGTAAAGATTTTATATCTCATGAGATAGACATGGCTGGAACGGAAGGTTATTTCGGTTCAGTGAAACAGGACTGAAACGAGGATTACTCGATTCAGAAAGGGACTTTGTCCACTAAGATAGTCTTGTCAATGAGTCATGACTAACAAGAAATGATTTTTCCAAGATTATGTGTGCATGCCACAAAGTTTCAAGTTTCATGTTATGATTATGGTGATCTCATTTTCACTTCTATGATTTGTTCCATGTTAAGATATTATGATCTCTTTTGCAGGTTATGATTTTCAAAAAGATATGATATGATTTTTATTTCTTTTGTATACCCTTACTGAGCATTTGAGCTCACCCTTTTATGTTTTCTTTTCCCCAGGATATAAATAAAGGTTTTAGGTAAAAAAAAGGGAAGATCTTTATGGGAGATATTGAAGATCTTTCACCACGATTAGAAGATTACGTTCCGAGTTTCCAAAGACACTAAACTATTACGATCCTTTAGTGTGTGTTTTTATTATGTACTAAGTATTCCGCAAATGTAATGTAATGTCCATGTACGTCAAGATACGGGTTTCTACATTGAATAGGGTTTTAGGTTCATTTAGGGGTTTTATGTTTTTATACTTTTATGTTATTTTGGGTTTCCAATCTTTTTACCGGTTTTTATGATTTTTAGTTTTTGTTGAGTTTATAATGGTTTTATTGGTTTTAGGGATTTTATTGTTTTAAGGGTTTTTTGGTTTTTTGATTTTTTAGAAAAATTAGATATTTGAATGGATTTAAGAATTTTATAGGGTTTTAGGTTTTTTATCCCTTCAGGGGTTTTTCATTTTTATGGGTTTACGGACTTTAAGGTTTTTAGTGTTTTAATGGGATTCTGGTTTTTGGGGTTGGGGGGGGGGGGGTTGCGGGGTTTTAGGTTTTCTCAAATTATTATGAATTTTATAGGTTTTATATGTTTTTAAGGGTATTTTTTTTGGGTTTTTAGGGGTTTTCATTGTTTTTATGGTTTTCAGGGATTTTAGGGATTCTAATGTTTTCTAGGGTATCCACTCATTTTTATGTTTTTTAGATTTTTTAGGCTATTATGTGTTTTTAAGGAATTTTTCCTATTTTTATATTTTTTTAGTGTTTTAGTTATTTTAGGGATTAAATATTTTTATGTGTTTTATGGATTTATAGGGTTTTAATGTTGGTTTGGAGTTTTAGGATTTTTTAGTGTTTTTTGTGTTTCCCTGTTTTTTAGGGTTTTTTAATTTTTGTGTTTTTTATGTTTGAAGGTTATTTATTGATCACTTATATTTTTTATATGGGATTTATAATCTTTAATGGGTTTATTTAGGATTATTAGTTTCTTCATATGTTTTAGGGGTTTAGGGATTATATGGGTGGTATGGGTTTTTCTTTTTTTTAGGGTTTTTATGGGTATTTTATTTTTATGGGTTTTAGGGTTTTGGGATTTCATTTAGGGGGTTTTGAGAATTTAATTTTTATGGCTTTTAGGGTTTTTTGGTTTTTTGGGTATCTTTATATTTTTTGGGATTTATGGTTTCAAGGGGGTTTTAATGTTTTTAGGATTTTTTTCTTTTTATCTATTTTTTAAAGTTTTTTAATTATTTTAATATTTTTATGGGGTTTTTGGTTATAAGGGTTTTTAGCTTTTTTAGGGTTTTTGTGGTATTCATTTTTTTTTGGTTCACGAATTTTTTTGAGGTGTTCAGGTTTTTGAGAGGGGGTTAGTTGGTTTTTAGGTTTATTAAGGATTTAAGGTTTATGGTGAAGGTTATATGGTTTAAGATGTTGGGTTTAGGGTTTAGGGTGTATGATATAGGATTTTTGTGTGTGGTTTATGGTTTGGTTGTATGTTTTGGGTTTAGGGTTTAGGTATTATGGTGTAGTGTATAGGGTTTAAGGAGTAGGGATTACTATGTAGGTATTGGATTATAGGGTTTAGGGTATATTGTTTATGTTTTAGTGTATAGGTTATAAGGTTTAGGGTGTATGTTTTAAGCTGTGGGGTTCAGGGTATAGGGTTGAGGGAGTAATGTTAGAGTGGAGGGTATATGGTTTTGGATAGAGGGTACATAGTTTAGGGTGCATCGTATAGGGTTTAGAGAGGATGGTTTAGGGTTTAGGGTGTCGGGTATAGTGTTTTGGATGAGGTTTTTAGAGTTAATAGTGTATTTTATATGTTTTACACTGTATGGTATGATATTATGGTGTAGGGTTTTGTGTTTGTTGTGAACGGTATAGGGTTTATGCAGTAAGGATTATATTTTTAGCTATTGGTTTTATGGTTTTGGGTATAGTTTTTAACAATATTGTTGTACGATAGGTAGTTTAGTGTTTATGGTCTATGGTTTATGGTGTATTTTAAAGGTTTTAAATTGTAGGTTAAAGGTGTTGGGGTTTAGGGTTTAGGGTTTTGTGTTTAGGGTGTAGGGTGTAGGGTTTAGTGTTTAAAGATTACTGTTTATGTTGTTGTGTATATGGCTTAGGGTGTAGGGGAAAAAGTTTAGTGTTTAGAGTGTAGGGATATTGATGTAGTGTATTGGCTTTATGGTGTTAGATATAGGGTTTAAGGTGTTAGGTTTAGATGTTATGGTGCAGGGTTAAGTGTATAGGGTTTAGGGTTTACAGTGTATGGTATAGGGTTTCAGTTGTTTGGTATAGGTTTTATGGTGTAGGTTATAGGGTTTTGGGTATAGTGTATAGGGTTTATGTTGCAGAGTATAGGGTATTTATATTCGGGTGTAGAATTTAGTTTTTAGGGTGTTTTGGACAGGCTTTAGGGTGTAGGGTTTAGTGTTTAGGGTGTAAGGTTTATGGAATAGGAACTAGGTTTTAGAGTTTATTTTATAGGGTGTAGGGTATAGGCTGTAGGTTTTAGGTTTTTTTGTAGGGTGTGTGGTTTAAGATTAGAGTTTAGGTTTTTGGGGTTACCGTGTAGGCTATAGGTATTTTGATGTAGTTATTAGGGTATATCATGTAGTGTATATGGTTTATTATATATGGTGTAGGGTTTTGGGTGTTGGGTGTAGGGTACAGGATCTAGGGTGTGGGGATTTGGGTGAACATTTAAGCTGTAGGGTGTAGAGTTTAGGGTTTAGGGTGTATGGAGTTTGGATTAGGGTTTAAGGTGTATGGTGTTGCATTTAGGATATAGTATTTATGATTTACGGTTTATGTTTTAAGGAATATTGTATATATTTTAGCAATTTTGGGTTTAAAAAGATTGTGCGGGGTTTAAGGTTTTTTGTTTTTTTTGTTTTTAGGGGTTTTATTGGTGTTTGGGTTCTAAAATATTTTTGTTATTTTTTTTGGACTTACGGGTTTTTTAGGGTTTTTTTGTTTTTGTGGGTTTTTAGGGTTTTAAGGGACTTTATTTATTTAATGCGTTTTTAATAGTTTTTAGGGGTTTTATGATTTTAGGGATTCTTTCGGGTTTTTAAGGTTTTAAGGATATTTCAAGGATTTCATCATTTTATGGTTTTTAGGGTGGGGGTAGGGGGTTTTTATTTTTAAAGATATTTTTGGGTTTTTCATTTTTCTTATGTGTATGAGGTTTTAGAGTTTTCATATAGTTTTATAAGTTTTTAGGGGGTTTAAGGAATTTTTTGGTTTTGTTGTTTTTATTGATTGTTGTGGTTATAGGGTTTTTGGGAATTTTCTGGGTTTTTTGTGATTTTAGGGTATTGAGGGATTTAATGGGGTTTGGGGTTTTTTTATATTTAGGTTGTTAGGTATTGATAGGGATTTTTTGTTTTCTTATTTTTTTAGGTGTTTTAGGGTGTTTATTTTTTATGGGTTTGGGGGGGGGGGTATTAGGGGTTTTAATATTTTAAGGGTTTTCATATTTTTTACGAGTTTTTTATTTTATTTTTGGGTGGGGGGGATGTTAAGCCTTTAGGTAATTTGGTGGGTTTTTATGGGCATTAGTGTTTTCTTAAATATTTTTTATTTTGTTGGTTTATATGGTTGTCATGGTTTTAAGGGTTTTAGTGGTTTTTAGGGTTTTTAGTGGTTGTTTGAGTATTTATTTTTTAGGGGTTTAGGGGTTTTAGTTTTTTAAAATTCCCTTTGTTTTTAGGATATTTTAGGCTTGTATGCATTTTTACGGTTGTGTTTTGGATTTT
>CAUJRU010004606.1:0-14500 GCA_963277665.1 Viscum album | reverse complement strand
TAATTACCCTATTTACTTTTAACCATGGTAAATAAAAGTAAAAAGTTACTATTCACCAAAAATTATTGTTATCTTATTAAACCACATTTTACTCCTTGATATTAACCATGTCTCTCGTATTTTCGAAATTAAACTCACATAAGCGGTAAAATTAATTTTTATATACAATTGCAAATGCTCCTAGGAGGTGGGTAAAAGACGGTGAAAAGTTGAATAAAATTTTTATATATCTAAAATTATTATAAAATGACTCCAATGAATTACATCAAACTTATATAGGTATTATGTATCAGTTTTGACCTAAAATAAATTTAAATGAAATAAATAATTATTTAAATAAAAAGTCGGTTTTTAAATAGTAACCCAGTGTTTTCACTATTCATCAAAAATTGAAAGTTTTCAGAAAAATACCAAAAATTCACCCTAGGATAATTTCGATATTACGAATCCAAAAATGAAGTCCATTTTGAAAGATGAAATTTATAAAATTTTTAAAATTGGGTATTACTATTCATAACTTCTAGTTCATAATTATATTATAATAATATCTCGTTTAGTGAAACTCTGTATTGCGTACTACACACGCTATCGAGGAAGGTCTTGATTGCGTGTAATGCAAGCCAAGTCAGGGCTGCGTGTAGTGAAAGCTCCGTTTTTTGTTGTGTATAACATAATCAAAACTTATTTCATTTATACATTAAACAAAATCTATACTTAATGTTTCGTAGAATAATTTCCACAAAATGAACTTGAAATTGTGTGTAACACGAGTCAAGAATAGTGTTGCGTATACTGCAAGCTAATACGGTGTTGTTTATAGTAAAAGATAATCTTGGTGTAGTGTATAATAGAAGACATCAAAGAAATTAAAAATAATATATCTCATAAAATCTCAGGGTGTTACATTCTACCCCCCTTAAAATGAATTTCGCCCTCAAAATTTGTCGGGATTACAAATCGTTTACTACTTGAAAGTTTCGTTTGTAAAAACCCACATCGTAAAGGGAATACTAAAACATAATTTTAAAAAGTAAAGGAAGAAATGTAACGGTTACCGAGATTAAATCATCACTGGGTTTCCACATAAAAGAACATAGGTGGAAATATGGATATGGAAGAAAAACCTAACCATCAAGTTCTGATGGAGAGTGGTAGAGGAGATGGATATGAAAAAGGAAATAATCACAAAGCCATAATTTTGTGATGATTTAATGTACCATCTGATTCATCGGATATAAGGACACTAGGACAACATTTTTTTGTTTTCAATATCATTTCGATAAAGTTGAAGAATTGTTGAATTAAAATAAATACTTACTTGATATTGGTATAATCTCACCGTTGTTCATGCCTTGAACAATTTCCACTTCATCTCTTAAAGAAATGAAGTTGAATTTTTCATCCGTGAAGCGTTAGCAGATCATGTGATAGAATAGTGGGTCAATCTATCTATCTCAAATAAAAGGTTATAAAAAGTTATTAAATATACATAAGTCCATCTATGGTGAGATTAATCATATATGGTTCCTAATATGGACGTATACTTCGTATATCATACCACATAATAAATTAAAACTAATTTATAATAACCAGGGACTTCCTGTAGGCCAGTGGTATGCGATAAAGGCCTATCGCACTTCGGTTTTGGGTTTGATACCCGCATCATTGTCCAACGCGATGGGTTTTCGCCTGTCCTACAGGTTGTCCTTTTTCTAAAACTACACTATTATAACATTCCATAAATAATATAGAAAAAAAAAGTTCTATCCTTAAACAATACTATCTGATGTCCTACACAATCTATTCCAATCTTTAGGCTTATCCAAAATACTTCAGTCCAAGCTCATAGTATAAAGAAAATGATTACTTGAAAGGTCACATAACTATCACATGAATACCATCATTTATCCCCCATAAATCATAAGATATATCTTGTTGGTCACATTCCAAACATGTGAATACCTTAATCATGTATTCTATTGAACCATGAGTTACCATAGAACCTTAGTGAATACATAAATGTTGTCAAAAGTTAACTCTTTCCACATACCAAAATCCCAAAATTTCTATATACTCAAACCATTATATAAATTTTTCCTTATATCAGTAATGAGCTCATTAATACTATCAAACATTTCATTATCTATTTATCCATTCATTATGCGCATATCATCATCTTTTTAAAAATATCTGAATAAAATTTCATGGTCACTGGTACCATTCAACATATACTTTCAAATACTGTAAGAAAAACATTAGTGTAACAATCCTTAGATGTTTCTTTATTCCATAGTACCATTAAATTACCTATACAACATTTCTCTTGATAAACATAAAATAATTCCACTACCTTCTTAAACCATTGACTGAGTTTCAACAATTCTTTCATCTCACATGTCATTTGTAGTCTCTTCATCATCATCAACATAAACACTACCCATACGACCATGCTGATTCTCTTCATGAGATTTTCCCTTAAGGAATCGGTTTGCATAATGCTCGTACATTCCACATTTAAAACATTTAACCGTTGTTGATGTCTTAGAAATACCATTATCCTTGTCCATGGTGTTAACTGAACCTTTTCCTTTGCAATTACTGGCTTTGTGTCCTTCTTTTCCACACCCAAAGAATCTTCCAGTTCCTTTGAAACATTCTCCTTGATGCCTCTTCCTGCATAATTTACATGAGGGAAATTGAACTTTCTTTCCTCTATGATCATCATAAAACTCCATCTTTCTCTTATTAGCCGAGTCAAGAAACTTACCAAAGTTGATATTATTGATCATATTATGGGATTGCTGATTAGGCATAATAACGATGTTTGGGCATCCAAATCCAGTTTCATTTGGTTGCTCAGGAAGAATATTATTCCATTGTCCATCATATTCTCCATTAACATGAATCCTCCTGTTTCCTGCCATTTCTTAAAACCCAAAAAAAATAGTATGAGAAGAAAAACTCATACTAGAAAAACAACATAATCAAGGGGGAGTACTTTCAATCTATAATATCTTAGGTTTAATTCTATGATAGTTACCATAATTCTTGGACTATATCCTATAATTATACATAACCTTAGGGACATCCCTATATACACCTTAGAAATATCTCTAGGGATCTCACTAAAGTTTTCACATCCTATTTTACAAAGGTTAACTAAACCTTTCCTCTGATACCAACTGTAGAGACCCAAATATTGGAGTACATGTACATTACATTACTTTTCCAGAATACTTAATACATAACAAAAATAGACACACAAGGACCTTAATAGTTTAGTGTCTTTGGAAACTCGGAATACAATCTTCTAATCGTGGTGAAATATCTTCAACATCTCCCATAAAGATCTTCCCCTGTTGTTTTCTTACCTAAAACCTTTCTTTAAATCTTGGGGAAAAGAAAACATAAAAAGGGTGATCTCAAATTCTCAGTAAGGGTAAACATAGAGAACATAAAACAATCCACAAACATTTGAATGCAAAAACTTGAACATAAAGTCTAAACATCAAAATCTTGAGCAAAGAAATAAATCTTGGAAGTACATAAGGCATATATCAAAAAGGAACGTCAATCATGATAAAATTGCATGAGAATAAAACATTTAATTGTGGCAAACCATTAATCACATAATATTATTTCCATAGTAGCCAAGGCATTTCTGCCAAGACCATCTTAGTGGAAAAAGTCCCTTTCTGAATCGAGTTCACTCCTCATTCCAGTCCTGTAACACTGAACCGGATTAACTTACCATTCCAGCCATGTCTATCTCATGAGATATAAATCTCTACCCAATTCATTGGAGGGAGATATATGTCCCACCCATCTCATAATGAAATCATTGTTTCGTGTGCCACAACATAAACATAAATCATTCATTATAACCCAAGGAGTAAAATGGGTTTCATAAACATCATCCCATCATAACATAATCCATATAAAAAAATGGATATCATTTCATCATAAGAAAAGTTAAACCATGTAAATAATAGAGACATTATACTTTAAAAATAATCATACTGAATAATGTCATCTTAGATGGGAAATAGTTTTGATAAAACACTTGAAATGAATTCTTGATGAAAATATGCTTTATTCTTCATAATCATTTTCCTTTCACAATATGCCATGAAATTTTAAATGAAAAAGATTTTTTTGAAAATAATAATGAAATCTTGTAGAGGAATCTTTATGAAAATTAGGCGTTATGAAACCGTAAAAAATTCATTCATGCCGTATAAGTTAAAAAACATTCTTCTCGTACTTTTGCCGGAAAAGTCAAAAAAGTACCTCGTAATGTAAACAAAAGAAAGATTATTTACATACCATGTAGTAAAAGTGAAAAATGGGTAAAAAGGACTTTAAAAATACATGAATCCATTTTTATAAAACAGGGACATGGATGATAAATATAACCCCAGTAAATACTTACGAATAAACAATCTCGGATAAAAATGAGATTGGAAAAGTTATCCATTACCTTAGGTCTGATATGCTTAGTACGTATCTGAACCTCCTATATAATGATTTAAATAATGTCATTGACTTATTACAGAATCATATTAATTTTTATGATATCATATATGGTTCACTTATGACTTTATATTACCCGTTCTTTTGAAAATTCCATGTTAAAGCAGCGTTTTGGGTAAAATCGTTTTATTTATCGTACGTGTTTGGACTTGTTGTTCTTGATATTATTATTACTTATATAATGATTCAATTACTTCCATAATGTAAATCATGATTTAAATATCATATATATTCAGTATATATATATATATATATAATAGATAGATAAATGAAATGAAATACACCGTTCATGGAGACGGAAGGCCGTACGTACAAAAGAACGATGTTTTCCTTCCCTTATTGACTTGAATGGAAGTAAGTAGATCACATATATATATATACACATATATATAGTAGATTTATCATGTCCTATATTTCATTACTATTCATTATATATACTTTATAATCATTCTTGAGTGGTTAACATGGAGAATGAATCTCTTCACGTCGTGGAGACGGTAATCCATGCGTACGCACGAGCGGTGATATCATTCCCATAATTATTGAATTGAATTAGAGTGGATGATATAATATCTAAGAATCAGTATGATGTTATAATAACTGTATATAGTTATTATTTTCACCATTATACTCATCCAAGTCAGGTGGTGGTGGAAAATAGATTACACCACGGCGTGGAGACGGTATTCCGTACGTACGCACGCGCGATGATTTCGTTTTTTGTAGGATGGATAGAAGGTGAAATGGGGTTGATTAATATTTATAATAACATTTAATTATATTAGTGATACTAATGTTATTCCTTTATAATTAAACAACTAAAGAAGAATAAGTTTAAGAAGAAAGAAAACTTGAAAGAATCGGTAGAAGAGATTACCTCTTCTTCGATGCACCTCTTTTAAGCTTCCTATTAGGGCACTAGAGTTGGTCTTTTGAGGAGACCAGAACCTATATAATGTTTATAGGGAATTTTATAAGGGAAATGGTCAGGGTTTGGCCGATCTAGAAGGCTCAAAATTGTGTAAATACAAGAGGGAGGAGGTGCCCTTTTATAAGGGAGGAGAGGGGAACCTTAGGAAAAACTTAAATTATTATTTTATAATAAAGTCATATTGAGTTTATAATAGCTCCAAATTGATTTATTTCAAATATAAAGTAGTTATGGGTCTAAATGATCTCAAAAATAGGTTTTAGACAAGTTTAGGTTACTATTTTAACCTTATCATTTAGATTTAACTCTAAGTTAAATAATTTAACTTTTACCATGTCTTCTTGTTTTCTTACACTATAAGGTTAGTAAACATACTATAACAAGACAAACGAACCCCAAGTGGTTCATTATTAATATATATAACCTTATCCAAGTAATTTTTCCGAACCTTATATTTTTAGGAATAGAATAAAAAATAATAATATAATATTTGTTTTAAAAACTATTTAAAGTCAATTTTGACACTATTTGGTAATTGATTTTTGTAAAAATCATAAAAGAATGATTAGTTCGAAAAAAGTTAATTGAATCAACACTAACATGTCATATTAACCTAAAAAATAGTGTAATTTATAAAAAGTCTCAAATTGCATTTATTTGGGTATTTATAACATCAATTATGTTAATATTTCATTAATAAGGTAATTACTACATCATCATTGTGTCATACAGAAATTAAATTATTTAATGTCTAAAAATTATAAATAAAATACCATTATGTAGGAAATCTTTTTATCTTTCTAATTAATATTTATAGTCGAATTTATCTTATGTATAACCCTATATTAAAAAAATTTTATTTATTAAACTTTGATTTTAACTATTTTAACTCTTCTTTAAATAAAATAATAATAAATTTCCTAATATAATCCAAGTGGACCTAAAGGGTAATATTTTATTACTAAGGTTGTTTTTGGTCAAATTAAACTTATCCAATAGAATTAGGACATGTGTTGGGGTAATAATAATATCATTTTTTACCCTTAATTACCATATTTACTTTTAACCGTGGTAAATAAAAGTAATAAATTACTATTCACCAAAAATTATATTTATCTTATTGAACCACATTTTACTCCTTGATATTAACTGTGTCTTTCGTATTTTCGAAATTTAACTCACAGAAGCGGTAAAATTAAGTTTTATGTACAATTGCAAATGCTCCTAGGAGGTGGGTAAAAGACGGTGAAAAGTTCAATAAAATTTTTATATATCTAAAATTATTATAAAATGGCTCCAATGAATTACATTGAACATATATAGGTATTTTTTATCAGTTTTGACCTAAAATAAATTTAAATTAAATAAATAATTATTTAAATAAAAAGTCGGTTTTTAAATAGTAACCCAGTGTTTTCACTATTCATCAAAAATTGAAAGTTTTCAGAAAAATACCAAAAATTCACCCTAGGCTAATTTCGATATTCCGAATCTAAAAATGAAGTCCATTTTGAAAGATAAAATTTATAAAATTTTAAAAAGTGGGTATTACTATTCATAATGGCTAGTTCATAATAATATTATAATAATATCTCGTTTAGTGAAACTCGGTATTGCGTACTACACACGCTATCGAGGAAGGTCTTGATTGCGTGTAATGCAAGCCAAGTCTGGGTTGCGTATAGTGAATGCTCTGTTTGTTGTTGCGTATAACATAATCAAAACTTATATCATTTATACATTAAACAAAATATATACTTAATGTTGCGTAGAATAATTTCCACAAAATGAACTTGAAATTGTGTGTAACACGAGCCAAGAATAGTCTTGCATATACTGCAAGATAATACGGTGTTGCGTATAGTACAAGCTAATCTTGGTGTATTGTATAATAGAAGACATCAAAGAAATTAAAAATAATATATCTCATAAAATCTTGGGGTGTTACAAAGCTAGTATTAGAAAAATAATTATAATTGAAAATTGTTGGGAATTCTCCTTTGAAAATAATAATTTTCTAGTGGGTAATTAATGATACTTGATAGTCCATATTAAAATCTATAACATAGGTCAATGGTTATCACTAAGGCTTATGGGTCCACTCCCCATAATTCCACATATTTCACCAGTTCCAATTTTTGAAAACATTTTCCATGGAACTACATTTCTCAATAAAAACACAAAACATTTAAAAAATTTATATTATTATCTTAATTAAAAGAAAATAATAATTATAATAACATTTCATCAAAATTACTTAGAAGTTTCTAAAACTAGTTTAATTATATTCCCATTCTTAAAATTAACATCTTTATTTTTAAAACATTAATAAAATGGAAAATGAAATAATGCAGATTTGATTTTGAAAATGCAAGCATAATTTCACATTCTTTAAACAAATTTAAAGAATATATGGTAAGATGACTCACATGAAAATATTAAAGAAACATTATATGTAAAACATATAACAATTATTTTTTATGTCAATATATATATATATAGTTTTATTCCATAATTCATAATTTTATCCCATACTTGATTTATTGCAATTCAAACCATGAAACTTTTTTTTAGTATGTCAAATATCATAAACTAAGGGAATTAATACATATATATATATATATATGTATGTATGTATGTATGTATGTATGTATGTATGTATGGTTTTTAAAACACCATTATTAGCATAAAATCAATCATGCACAGAACATCAATAAATGAAAAAAATCACTCCACGCACATGCATTTATGTATATACATAAATAATTTCACATAAAAAAATGTTCAAAATAGTCATGGAAAATTAACTATGAATGGCCATTAATCATAATTATCTACTAGAAATTCAAAAATTCACTCATATATTTATAACCCAAATATTGATATTGTATGTTAATGAAAAGTTTTATAGGATCATATATATACATATACATATATATATATGTGTGTGTGTGTGTGTGTCTGTGTAAATGATAAGGAATCCTTATTTGACATTATTGTGGAATAACACATATTTATTAAGGACTTTGATAAATAAAAATCTAAGTTCCTAGGCAAATAAAAAAAATAGTTAACATAAAATAATATTTTCAAATAACGTAATTAACCTCTATGATTTGATAAAAATAATTCATTTCATATTAATTAAGAACATTTATTTAAATAAATAAAATAATTACAACACTACAAGCAACAAGTTAGTGCTACAAGTGAAGAAAAACATTAGAACAAATATATGTTACACCATAATTTTCATAAAACAAGTTTATATACATAAATAAATAAACTTAATGCAAAATTTATGAATAAGATAATAGTTATGTATAAATACATTCCAATAGATGATGGAAGTATCAAGCATTTAAATGTCTGATTTTGAAATAACACTCAAAAAGATTTTTTAAAATCAAGTATTAAAACAAAAACACTTATAAACATAAACCCATCTCAAAAAAATAAATAAATATTGAATCCCATATGTAAACATAAGTCAAACTTGAAAATAAATCATTACATCTAATATATGAACACTAATATTAATATGTATAATCTACCTTACTAAAATTTATCAATGTTTCAAAAACTTCAAGGCATATTGATTTTTTCTTGAAGAAACCCATAAATAAACACGGTGTAAGTAAATTTCCCATAAAGAAAATTAAATAGAGTCAAGAACCTGAATCTCCATAAACATAAATGATCCCTTATATGAAAACAAAGACAAAGGTTGAGACCTCTGGAAACACAGATTAAAAAAAATTATTTTCTTAACATATGGTATATAGATTTTTTATAGTCGTAGCCTGCTCTGTGAAATGGATTAAGAAAAGGACCAAACCGGGTCCAAAAAGGGACTCAGCAAGCTTACAATGAAAGATGGATATGGAGACTAAGACAACTAAAAAACAGCATGCCAGAATGAGTGAATTCATTAAAAAAAATGTTGAAAGAGAAATTGATACCCCAAGTTTGTTTGTCTACTGCATGACAAAGAATATATATATTCAATTAAAAATAAAACAAAAATGCAGTATAAAACATTTATAGGTTCGATTTAATATTACACAATAGGGACAACTGAATCTATCACGGGACATAATCATTTATCCATAGAAAATTGCAATAGAAAATGACATAATTGAACCATTATAAATCAGAAAAACAAAAATGAAAAGAACTAAATATTATCCAAAATAAAATTGGGATCCTACAATAAAAAACCTACCTCGTACTAGGTTGAAGGAATCCAAAACCAAAACCCTAACCCGTATCAGTGCTAGGACCAGAATCCACCTAATCCGCAGATGATGTTGCTCGGCCTCCATCCACAGCATGGCTCGGCTCAAAACTAATAGCGCTTTATGATGCCTCTACCTCAGCCACACTCGACCACGGACCAGACGATGCTCATGTTGGTCAGAGTAGTTCACTCTAGAAGGGAGGGGTGAATTGAGTGACTATAAAAAAATTCTGTCATAAAAAATGTTATTTTAAAAGTAATAGTTTTCCCCAAATTCAAATACAGCCCGGTTAATCAAGGTTATACTATTATA
This sequence comes from Viscum album, assembly GCA_963277665.1. NCBI lineage: Eukaryota > Viridiplantae > Streptophyta > Magnoliopsida > Santalales > Viscaceae > Viscum > Viscum album. The sequence goes on along the minus strand of CAUJRU010004606.1, from coordinate 4,483 downwards.
AGAGTTTGACTATTTAAACAACTTCTTAGAAGATTGATAAATTCTCAGTAATCTTAATATGTGTTATTAATATTACTTTTGAAGTTATCCTACTAAGAAAAATCAGTTATAATTTTTTTCCAAGACTAACTATCAAAGTGAAATTAGAGTTTTCTGGATTATGAAGTAAACAAGTAAAACAGAGAAGACTAAATTAAACAGCACAACGGATATAAAACAAGTGGTTCAGTCTCAAGCCGAGACCTAATCCACTCGACTTGGTGATCACCTGCCACCAAGCAGTTTATATAAATAAACTTTGATCCACACCCTGGATCGGGGTTAACAACAGTATACAGACTGTCCAAGTCACACAGGGACCTCTTCCACAGTTTTTCTGGGTAGAAAAAAACAATAACCAAGCCACACAGGGACCACTTCCACAATTTTCATGGGTAAACAGAAATAGAGAGTTTGGTGTGGGGATTTATAAATCCTTCAGTTTAGCACAGGATTTAGTGTGTGTGTGTAATATACAGAGTACACACACTACTCAAAAGTAAAGTAAAAGAATCACTGAGAGAGAGGAGATATGAGTTTAGAATTATCTAGTGATTTGAAGTGAAGCTCTGGACTCCTTTGTTTGAGCAGAAATGCTTCTGAGTCCTTCTCTGGTTTTTGTCTTGAAAAACAGAGTGTCCCGATTCAGCTTGTGTTCTCCACGAGCTTTGATAATATGAGGATGTTCTATGGATTCCAGTGTACTTCGTGTGTTCTTCAGAAAGGTCAAATTTCATGCATGTGAAAGGGATTTCTTTGAAAAAACATTCAAATTTTTCTTTGTGGTCGTGCTCACACACACTTTCTTCGTTCTGTATCGCCGCCTTTTTTCGTTGGGCACTCTCCTCTTTTTATCTTCGAATGCATGGGTTTTGGCCGACAGGTCCTACCTCGTACCTCATACTATGTCTACAAGTAAACATTAATTATGTCAGTGAATTAAAGGCATCAAATATGACCGTTAAACATTAAATTGAAAGACGAAAAAATTGTTTAAGAAATAGTGTCATAGTAAGTTGAGAAAACGGTGTCTCCTTCATGGTGTCTTAGTGTCACGGTCTGAGTGTCACGGTGTCTTGTTCATGGTGTCTGATCCTCACGGTGTCTTGATCATGGTGTCTGATCTTCATGGTGTCTTTCTCATGGTGTCTAATCTTCACAGTGTCTTGTTCATGGTGTCTTATCTTTACGGTGTCTTGCTCACGGTGTCTGAGCTTCACGGTGTCTTGCTCACGGTGTATGAGCTTCACAGTGTCAGGTTCACGGTGTCTGGCTAACTGTGTCTGGCTACATTGTGTCTTTTCTCATAGTGTCTTGTACTTAGGAAAATAATTGTATTCAGACTTAAACAGTAATATGCATGAAATGTATTGAGCTCAACCATTATAAATCATGAGACAACTTGAAACAAAAATACACAATAATTGGATATAATTTATAGGATTGAACTATGTTGAATTATATTTTTGATAATTAATAAGATATGTGATAAGTAAAGAGATTTTTGATCATTAAAACATGAGTAATACATGAGGAGTCCAACAATCTCCCCCTTTTTGATGATCACAAATCATGTACAGTAAGAGTGTAAATTGGATGCAACTATAGAGAATATAACATAGAATATAACTTCTCCCCATTTTGGGATTATCAAAAAGTTAAAATAAGAGAGGTTAATCAGTTCACATTCCATTAAAATTAATTAGAGTGTAGTACACCATAAAGTATAAATACAGAAATCAATGACATCCCCTTCAAACAGTAGTAAGCACTGGTCTTCTTCAAGGATTGGCCTTCTCTTTGCCTTTATCAGCAGTAGAATAAAAATCCATAGGTGTAGTGGCTGATTTGGGAGAAGGCAGATATGTGGTGGAGAGAGAGGGTAAAGGGAGACCTTTGAAGAATGAGAGAGCCAATATTTGAGTAGTAGAAGATCGAGGCAGTTGCTAGTCAAGGATGACAGGCCTGATCTGACTAAGAGTCTGGCCAACATACATGGTTGTTGAAGCTAAGGCAGAAGTGAAAGTAGGTAATCCAGGTCTAAGAGGAGCAGCCACTGGAGAAACAATTGTTGTACTTTGAACATGAAGATACGGTCTCATAAGTTTAATGAAGTCTGCAATAATCTCTCCTCCATACTGTATGGACTTTTCAAAATCATCTTTGTTTTCCATGAACCTGTCCAACAATATGGTAAACTCGGTTAACTTCAGGACTTGGTTTTTGAAGGCTTGGGTTACAGGAGGAATTATTAGATTCTCAAAATGGTATTTGAAGTAGTTGGTCATATCAGTCTTGGAGAAAATCTAGTTAAAATAGAATTACACTTTATTAGATATCTCTTGTTGGGCATCATTGGCAATTTTGGAATGAATTTGCACAAGATCAAGAACTCTATCACTATTCTTGATAACTTTAGATAAATAAGTCACATTGAATCCACTTAAAGAATTGTGAATCTCTTCTTAGACTATCGATCTGAGCAAAGAACTGTCCAAGGTAGGTGTAGAGGATTCACAAGAGGGATGAGAAGCTTTGATGGTTGTGGTTAGAGACTTAAGCTGGTTCATTACCTTTTGAAGACATCCAGTGTATTCATCATTGAGTTTATTTAAGTTCACCACAAACTCCCTCATTTCTTTTAACAACTATTTGTGCCTTTCTAAAATCTTTTCATCAAAGGATAATAGGTAAGGATGAATCTGAGACACAACATCTCGAGAAATTTGAGACACAGAAGGTTCTAGATAGGAAGCAACAGGTTATGATCTAGAATGCAGCTGTTTCTACATATCTTCCACCATGCTTCTCAAGGTTGAGACTTCACCACTGAGCAACCGATTTTCAACTCAAACTTCTTGAATTTAATGGATCATTTTGGGTTGGATCTGCCAGATAATTTTCTCCAAAACCAGTGAGGCATCTCTCTCACTCAGATTTGTCACAGCACGAGGTTGGGATTTCAATAGCTTCTCAACTCCAGACAAGATAGTGTCTCCAAAATCCTTCAAATCATCCTTATTGACAAAGGACATCTATTCAAGTAGATTTTTAGGTGCAGGAGTTGGTATAGGGGAAGGTTTAGGTTTAGGTTTTTTCTCAGATGCAAAGTTAGAAACTGACTTCAACTGAAACAGTGAGGAAAGATCAATCCCAGTGGAAGTAACTTGCTGGGACTCACTCACATCATAAAAAGCTAAGGAATTTATACTAAGTGTCCATAGGACTATACTCAACCAGAATGGATGCTTCATCAGTCTCAAGATTTTGGGTTTCCTCCCCCTCAACAGATGATTCCTTTTCAGGATCTAGAGGCTCAGGAACTAGTTCTAAATTCCCAGCTTCATCTCTTAATTCCTCATTCATCTCTTTTCTAGCCAACTGAAAGGCTATCTCCATCCTCTTTTCATCAGAGGGTATTATATCAGGAACAGGTTGTTCCTCTGGGAGTTCTTCTAGATTTTCTTCTTCCATAATAGGAAGTTCTTATAGATTTGTTTCTTGCATAGCAGGGAGTTCTTCTACTACAGCCTCTTCCATAACTTGCTTCTCAGATTCTGTCACATCTGATTCTTTTTAAGCCTCGGGTTGGATTTCTAGATTGATATCAACTCTAGAGACAAGAGTTTCTCCTTCAAGAACAATAGGAGGAATAATAGGCCTTTCTTCCTCAACAACAACTTCTTCCCTTTGAGGTACTTATGCTTCTTCTTCCTCTTCTTCTGAAAACACAACAACTTCATCTGGTTCCAAACCAGGATCATAAATGTCCTTCAGCCTTGAAGGATAATCCACAGGATTAAACTTCTCATAAATATTATCATTGTCCTCCACCCACTCTCTTTTCCAAGGGTTCCAGTTAATCTTTATTCTCCTGATGATGGGTTTAGAGAGACAGTACTCGCAATCTACAAGCACTTCTTCATTAGGTCCAACTACTCCTTTGGAAACAAGCATGGATGAAATCGGCCGAGAGTAGAATAGAGAGGTGGATTTGTATGTGACCTTGATCAACTCACACATATGGTGAATGATGTAATTTCACAGGTTGATTTTGTATCCCTTCTTCATAAGATGAATCAGAAACACATCTTGATACTTTTATATAGCAAATCCACCTTTCCTCGGGCTAACCATATTTTGAAAAAATTTAAACAGAAGCCTTGTTTCTCCATCAATTTCAGTAGCTATGGCCCTTATCTTGGTTCCATTCCCGGTTAGGGTTTTCAAATAATCTTCAAGGTCAAAGAAATTAGTTGTAGGTGGGGTTCTCTTTGATAATCATCACAAATTCCTTCTTGAGGTGTCCTAAGGCATGCCACCCATAACCTCGACAAGAAGGAGAATCTTTGGCCATTAATACATCTCCTCACAACAAAGATTTCACCAGAGTCAAAAGAAAAATGTGTGTACTGGTATAATTGAGTAACTAACCTCGGATAAA
>CAUJRU010004605.1:0-14519 GCA_963277665.1 Viscum album | reverse complement strand
AATTGAAATTTTATTCTTGATTATGTGGTTTTCCTATTATGATTAGTGTTTCTCACACTATTTTTCTTGGTTTTAGTTAATGTTTGGAACCCAAAGGAACCATGTTAATGCTGAATGTGACAGACAATGCAATGATTGTCCTCCTAAGAAACCAAATGTTATGGGATATAGAATGAAAAATATTGTAGCCATACTCACACAACTTTCTCAAGCTATGAATCATTTAGAGTTTAGGTATAGAATGTGATTAGTTGTGTAGTGAAAGATCATTTAGAGATTAGGGATAGAATGTGGTTGGTTAATAGTGATCTTAAAATTGATATAGGTTGGGTTTCATGGTCTAAAAACTACCTAATTATTCTAGAGAATTAGAAACCTTATGGTGGAGAGTTTGTAAAGTCCCATAAATTTTACAGGTCTTTGGATTGAGAGGGTATAAGGACCGAGCCTGAAAGAATCAATAAAATTGATTCTTTAGATAGGAATTAATTTTATTACATTATTAGAGAATTTTTAGGTTTATATTTTTATATAATTAGTCTAACACTCTTATAAAAATAAATATTACATCACAAATTGGAAACTTCCATTCAATATCCATTTTTTCCACAATACAAAACTTTTAAGATATAAAAAAGTTTTCTTTTCATGAAATATATTTAATATTTTTATATTTACTTCATCCTTGTATCTAATAATCCTTAAAACCTTGTGAAAAGAATTTGAAAATGTGGGATGAGCACAAAAAACTTTGTAAGGGGCATATAAAAATAAAGAAAGAAACTTGTTAGTCCATTAATACTCATTATAAAAACATTCCTTTTCATAAAAAGAATTTTGATCTCACAATAAAAATTTTCTTACCAAATAAATCAACTTCACTAACCAGATATTTTCATAAAACATTTCATAAGAAATATTAATGGAAAAATAAAACTCATAAATATTTCATTGTAATAATTAAAAAAAACTTATGAAAACTTTTTCACAAAGTTATATATTCCACCCTTAAGAAGTATCATATGATTTCCTTTAAACATAAGTTCATTATCTTACCTTGTGAAATAATAATATTATCACAAAAAACATAGTGTATAGATAAATAGGTAACATGGGACATCATTTTCATATCACTCATACAATCACTCTTACAAATAGAATAACAAACTTGATAAATTCCAATAATACCTTAGGAGAAACCAAACCGGTTTACTATATACCTTTACCCAATGTATTAGAGAGATACATTAGGCTCACCAATTATAATGAGCTATATTAGGATCATCTATCATCATAAAAAATTCCCAATAACCAAAACATAATCATAGCACAGAAAATATTTCATTTCTATTATTATACTCATAAAGATATTTTTTTACCCAAAATAAAAACATTTATGGGTATCGAAATATCCATTCTATTTAAAACCCTTCTTGAAAAAATTCAAAACAAATTAAAGGAGGTTTTTTATTTAAATAAAAAATGAAATATTTTAAACTAATACAAATATAAAATAATGGTTACAATAGTGGGAAAAAATATCGACATCTTATAAGTTAAAATATAACATTCCTTTTACCTTTTGTCAAAACATTACATATAAAATACTTAAAAGATTCATTTTGAAAAACTTATAAATAAAGTTAAAAAAGGCATGAAATGTCATTTATAATTAATTTATGTCCATATACATACATACATATAATAATTTTAAGAATATGTTCATTTAAGAAAAATATTTAGAAAATTAATCTTTAAAACATTTAAAACAAGGTTTTTGAGGTAAATTCTTCCTTACCATGTGTTTGATTCATCAAGTATATTATTTATATTCCTTAATAATAAAATTATTCTAAATATTTAATTTCTTAATTACCTTTTTCAAATTTATTATTCCTTTTATTTAATTTATTACCATGTTATATTCAATTATTTAGTCTATTAAATTCACATTTTATGGTTTGATAATATTTGACTCATTGGTCAAAAATAAATTTGGTAGGTTGACTATGGTCAAAGAGTTAATTATTTAATAATCTCTAGAATAATAATAATAAAATAATTATAATTTTTATATATTAATTATACTTTTAAAATCAATCAGAAAAGATGTTCATGAAAAATGAATTACATTACAATCAGGGTGATGGTAGGCCATACATAGGCTTGAATAATATTTACAGTTATCAATGAACTTGAGGAAAATAAGGTAAGAATTATTTAATATTTACATAATTATTATTATATCATAAATATAATATTATTTCTTTAAATACACTTATATATATCATCCATGTGATGCGTTGATGAAAAATGAATCACATCGCTTCGTAGAGGTGGTAATCCACACGTACACATATATTAACTTTTAAGAATGATAATTATGTAATTAATATAATATTTATTCATTAAATTCATCATTATATCCATACTTTATAAGTTTTTATGGAAAAGGAAATATATTAGTTTGCGAGTTAGTAGTCTATCGTACACAAGAACGATGGTTTCATTTCCCATTTGATGGAAAAGGAGATGAATATAGGTTATGAAATTAACAAAATAACATTTAATTAAATTTTATATACTTATGTTATTATTTAATCATGGTTTAAGAATATTTAAAGTGTAACACCCCGACCCCGGTTACCCAGATTCTATGCATTATTAAATAACATTAGCATGATAAAAGGAAATCATGTCCCGAAAGACCGATCAGTTTAGTATCCTTGGAAATACTAGATACATTCATAAGGTCAACATTAAAACTTGAAAAGAAAAAAAACACTAAATTATTTCATTGGAAACATCCAAGATTCCTATATTACACCTTCAAGTCACTCATACCTAACTTCTTCACATCCTCGGAAAAATAAAACATAGAAAGGGGTGAGCTCAAATGCTCAGTAATGATAACAATATAGCGGAAACTTTCATAAATAAGCATAAACATTTAAGGCAATGCATAATTAAAACAAAAAACCTTTTAAACTTGAAGTTCAGCATAATATGGCAAAAAATTGAAATAATGCCATTTACTTATTCACATGGATATTCTACTAGTCTAATAATCACATGAAATATCAATAACCACTTTCATAATGTTGGAATGCATAATGTCATACTATTATAACCACATAGTCAAGGCCTTGTGCCCAGACTACAAATAATATTTTTTCAAGGCCTTGTGCCAAGACACTAGTTTGTCTCATGAGACCTACCAATTCATCGAGGAGCTACAGCGGGCTCCACCCATCACTTACTAAGTCTAATTCATTCCTCATATGAAAATTTTAAAATATAACATAACATTCGTATTAAAACTAGCATACGAAATGTCAATACTTTATCCAAAAACCATGAATGGTATAAAAATAGCACATCCATAGTCAAAGATAACTCGTTCAATACAATATGGAAGATTTTATTGTAACATATTAACCTCAATCAAGAATAATTAATGATATTGACATAGATGAAAATAATCATCAAAACTATGTGGGAGAAATATCCCCCTTATTCTTGAAAACATTTAAAAGTCACACTATTTGTCATGAAGCTGTTTAAAAATAGATTTTTGAATCAAAGTGTCCCATACCAATTTGAAACCTTTAAAATAAATTTTAATTTGAAAACAATAATGTGCTTATAAATAAATCCTTAAAACCATTTTTAAAACATGGACATTAATGAGAAAGATTTAGAAGAATAAATCTTTAAAACATTTAAAAAATGATATTTTAGTTAGAGTTTCTAACCGAAAGAGAGACACTTGAATAAAAATAATTGAGGTAATAAAAACATTTTAATATCATTAGAATAAAGGGATTCATGATATACTATGTCAAAGTACATTATATACACCATATAAAATTGATTTGGTGTATAACAACAAAGAAGTCTCAATGTAATGTAAATTGAGATGAAACTTCTTATAAAGACTGTATCCTTAGGTTAAAGATAAATCAATGACATAATTAGGTATGAAAAATATAAATAAACTCAATATTATTGGATATTTATTTTAAATAAATCGGATGACATTCACACATATTCTTGTAAAAACAATACCAATCAATTGGATATTTAACTCAACAAATGGAGACTAAGTTAAAATTACTCTTATCAAGTTCATATCGATGACTTGAGAGTTTATCAATGAAGTTATTATGTGTATCAAAAGTATATCCATAGAAAGGGGAGTGGAAATTATGACATAATAAAATGAATAGTGATTCCACACATAATCTTGGAGTAAAATAATTAATGAAGTATGCATAAAGCCGAATGAGTGGAAATTGAAATTTCAAATTCCCTTATCGATTTGATAACTTACGAAACATACACCCATGAAAGAAAGATCATAAAATGATGATGTAAATATCCATAAATTAAATTATATTACATAATTATTACAATCATGTGTATTACACACTCCACATGAAATGAATAAGTGGTGAACAATGGAAATCTCACGGAATTAAAAGTGAGATAAGAAACCCCTTACCTCAAGTCCGAATTGTCTTGTGTGTTCCTTGTTCTTCCTGAATAATAAACCTAAGTTAATTTATACTTGATTAAGAACAATTTTCAATTTTATTATTCCTTTTATATCACTTATTACCTTTCTATAATAATTAGTTAATTATTTGAGTTCATATTGGATATTTTATTGATGTTCGGAACTTGAGTCAAAAATGGCCTTGTTATAATTACAATTTGTCCATGTGGTCAAAAGATCATTATCTCCAGAATGATATAAATGATTTAGATATCATATATATAATATATATTCATTATATATATATATATGTGTATTTATAACAGTACATAATATTTAGAGATAAGAAATGAAATGCACCTTTCATAGAGATGGTAAGTCGTACGTACACATAAACGCTACTTTCATTTCTATTTTTTATTTTAATGGAATTAAAACATAATTATACATAGGTATATTATAATTCCAGTATAATATCATATGATTTATTTTTTACATAATTTAATTAACTATATCCTTTATACGTTCCATGAATGTCATGAACGAATCATATCACCTTGAGGAGGTGGTAGTCCACACTTCCTCAAATGAAATTATCGTGGTCACAGATATTGGAAAGCATATTGGTGTGTTTTTAAATGAAAGTTACAGAAGCATAGATAAAACATAAACATAATATATATATATAATATATAAATACAGTTCCATCATAATGGCCACCATAAGAGGTGGTAGGAGATAATCAAACAATCATCGTTTCGTGAGGCGTTAGTTTACCGTCCACAGAAATATTATGTTCTTCACCAATTGGATGGAGGTGTGTGTAAGTGTAGCTCAAATCCTTCTTATAAAAACATCATAGTATATTGAAGATATTTTTGTTTTTACAAAATAAAATAATAAAAAGAGTTCATGGGGTTGTAGAAATAAATAAAAAAATGAATTTAAGAGAAACGGTTACCTTTAATTTGGGTAACTCCTTTTGGTTTGAACCAAAAGGACGTCTTGAAGTGCCTTCTGCCTAAGGTAAGGCTTCTAGGTGGAGGAGAGGGATGTAGGGAGCTTAATTGGGAAGAGTTGGGACGATCCATAAGGCTTTAGAGGTGTAAATAATTGGTTAGAAGTGGTCTCCTTTTATAAGGGAGAGGAGGAGCTCTTTAGGAAAGTGTGAAACTATTATTTTATTATAAACTTATCTTCGATTTCAAAAGTTCCAAAACACATTAAAGTCGAAGATAATATGACTAATATTTGAAATAAAATCATCCAATCAGAATTGGACATGTTTTGGATAATATTTTAATCATTATAATCTTATTTATTTAAATCATTTATTAATGAGGTAAACACTGCATCATTATTGTGTCAAAAATAATTTAATTTATTTGATGTCTAAAAATTATAAAAAAATACCATGATGTAGGAAATCTTTTTAGATTTACAATTAATATTTATAGTCGAAACTATAACTTATATAACCCCATGTAAAAATTAATTTACTAAAAGATATTTGTTTGTGTCATTTTTGTCTTTACTTTAAATTAATTAATCTAAAGAGACATTATCACTCTCAAGTGGCTCCATGGGGTCCCAAAAATCATTCCAAGGATACCCATAGTCATCCATGAATCATCCAATAAGGTTAAGACAAGTTTTAAGGTAATTTTGTATTATTATAATATACTTTTTATCATGAATTTCCATATTTACCTTTAACCGTGGTAATTAAAAGTCAAAAGTTACTATTCACCAAAAATTATTTTCATCTTATTGAACCACATTTTACTTCTTGATATTAACCGTGTCTCTCGGATTTTCAAAATTCAACTCACAGAAGCGGTAAAATTTCATTTAAATGTAAAAGCCACTTTTTTAAACTACTACTAAGTGGTTTCACTATTCATCAAAAATTGAAGTTTTTTAGAAAAATACCCAAATTTCAGCCTAAGAATTATTTGATATTCCAAATTCAAAAATTATGTCTATTTTTCAAATTAAAAACATAAAAGTGGAATTAATTAATTTAAAATTAATTCCCGTTTTTAAAACAAATAGCGTGTTTTTATGAAATAATAACTATCAAAAGATTGACACTTGTTTATGTCCAATTTCAAAGTGAAATTAATTCCAATGACCAAAATTGGATTAAATGGTAAAAATATATTCTAATTAAACTTTAAAACAAATTAAAAATATAATCTAACCATATAAATAAATTATATTAAAACAAAGTTTTGAATTAAAATACAGTATTTTTCACTATTCATTAAAAAATGAATTTTATCAGAAAAATACTAAAATTTTACACAAATTAAATTTTGATGTCCTATTTACATTGAAGAATTTTATTTTGTCAAATATAACATATAAAAAGGGAGAAAACTATATTTAAATAGAGTTCTCCATCAAAAGGCGGTAAATCGGCCCTTTAATGAATATTAGAGTATTTATGGTTAAAATTGAATTCCTTTCTTATTTTAAGCCTCTAAATTTTATTGAATAAATGTAAAAACATTTAACAAACATATATAATCATATTATAGTTAGTTCTATTCATTTCCACCAATACAATGGCTCAGTTTTATGTACCATTTTAAATAATAATATTATATTATTAGTGTGCAACGTAAGATTTCAAAGAAACTTGTTATTGTGTATCGGGTAAGACATCGAACATAGAATCCCCTTTAAATTGAAATTAACATTTAATTCAAAAATATTAATAAATATGAAAATGTATTATTCTTTATTTACCCAGGATGTTACATCCTTCCCCCCTTTTGGGAATTGTGTCCTCGCAATTTTAAAATTGGGCTCGAAAACATCATTGAAATCCCCACATCCGAAAAAGACTCAATAAAACTATCACTTTAAAATAAATTAAGAGAAGTAAAAAAAGGTTACCCTAGACAAAAGATACTAGGATTCCATGAAAACATGGATATGGAGGAGAAAAAAAAGTGTCAAGTTCTGATGGAGAGGGATAGAAAACATGATTAGGAGAAAGTTAACAACAAGAAAATCACAAACTTGTGATGGGATAAATGGTCATTAGTTTCCCAGTAAAAAAAGTAAACGGATGATGTTTTTTTTATTTTAAGTTCCATTTAATAAATTTGAGGAATTTATTTATTAGATTGACTAAGAACATAAATATATATACTTACTTTTTAAGTAGAGTTTCATTCTTTAATAAATTTCTACCAGCAACTCATCTTTTTTTCCAACGATGAGTATTCAAGATGACTTGGTCATACCAGAAGATCTAGAATCAACTTCTAGAGAATCACATGATCCACAAAATATAAACAATATATTTACCTTTTCATTATATATTAACCACCCCTGAAATGGTTAGTACAAGATCAGATGATCCCCAAAAAGGATAATCCTTTAGAGAAAGAAATACTAATCTTAATTTCTAAAATTAAACCAGCAATACCGAAAGTTCAATAAATACAATTAAATAAACAATTTTCCTTAAAATCCATCAATATAATCTAAACTAATTTTGAAACCCAAAATATAGAAGAATTTGATTACACAGTCTTCCACGTTAAATTGTATCTCCAAATGACATCAATTACTCTTAAAGTCACATACTTAAAAGTAATTAACCTAATCACATATTCTCTATTATAGGTTAATCATTTCCATAAATAACCCAAATCACTATAAATACACAATAAAAACATAGATAAAAATCCACCATTACTCCTCAAATTAAATCCCATAGTATTCTATTTTCCTTGGGCATATAGTGTTCCCAACAAAGCGAACGTCTTCCAAATAACATTTATCACTTAATCACCAAATCATTTTCCTGTACTAAGGGTATTCATTTGATAAGACATAAGATCTCAAATACACCTATTATTGATCAATAAAATCATTAAAATAAAAATAATTAGTCACACTAACCAAGGACTTCACGTAGTCCAGTTGTAGGTGATAAATCCCAATCGCACTCTGGTTGTGGGTTTGATTCCCACATCTTTGTCTGATGCGATGGATTGTCACACGGTCTGCATGTTGTCCTTTTTCAAAAAATATATTTTATAACATTACCAAAATGAGATAAATTCCTCCATTTTCATCCCAAAATATAATAACTTGTAATTTCCTCAATCCCAATGATCATATAAAACCAAATTGATATTTATAACTATATCCATAAGAGAAAAAATAATTATTCCTCAAATTTCATTTTCACATGACAAACTGCAGGGTTACAAATCCAAGAGAAAATTATACAAAGTAATCCCATAAATAGGGAGCACTAATACTTTTAAAAATTTCTCCAACCATTTATTTCCACATATCTTCTTCTTTGACCAAGAAAATATCCTATAGAATATGACATTCACTCGGGTAATGTCCAGGTCCCCTATATTTACGGAAAATGACTGTAAATGGATTCTTGGGACCATTTTTATTTTCTTCCATAGTACTCTTCATTTTTCCTCAGAAATTCTTCACTTTATTTCATTCTTTCCAACACGTAAAGCATTTCTTTGTTCCATTGAGACACTTTCCTGGGTGTCTCCTTCCACATTTCCTACATTATTGAAATTGGGGATTCTTTTCTCCATGGTCTCTACTGCTGGAGATCTTATCATTCATCACTTTTCTCTTCTTTGTTGAGTCTGGGAGTTGGTTAATTTATATGTTGTTGATCATAATTTTGGAAAACTGATTTGGCATGAACACGATATCTTTTACGCCTATCAACATTCCATTTTGTTGCTCATTTCCACCATTTTTCCTACCTTATAGATCATTCTCAAAGTTACTATGACTTCCTTGGAATCCAGTCATTGACTAAAACCAGAAAGCATTGTGTGAGTAACAGTAGTCATAAAATCATTTATAAAATATAATGACACCATATTTTTAATTTGAAACACCATAAAATTAACCAAGGTCATTTATTATCATCTTATATTAAAATAATTCAAATAGGTTGGTAAATAAAATGTTAATTATCCTAATCATATCCTCTGGGAGGGTCGTAACCAAGAGTGCAGTAAGGCCCATTGTTTTGAACCAGTTCCCGTTTGAGTCTAGCTCAAAGTGGTGTTTTCAAGTTTTACCCCTAGGTGCATATGTTCCAGAGCCACCTCTACTTGCCCGTATCCAGACAGGGATGTATTCCTTGGAAAACTCACAAAATCTCTATAATACCTATATTTTAGGAAGTTCTTCTATACTAATTCTCAAATTCTATCTTAGAGGTATGTGCTCTAATCAGAGTTTATCTAAATCTAGCTTCCAAGGTTTGTACTAAACTTCCTCTAACACCAACTGTAACACCTCGACACTAGTTACCCAGAGTCAGTGTGTTATTAGAAAACATTGGCATGATACAAGGAAATCATGTCCCGAAAGACCGATCTGTTTAGTTTCCTTTGAAATACTAGACACATTCATAAGCTCAACATTACAACTTGAAAATAAAAACAACACTAAATTATTCCATTGGAAACATCCAAGCTTCCTAGATTATTCCTGCAATTCACTCATAACTAACTTCTTCACATCCTAGGAAAAATAAAGCATAGAAAGGGGTGAGCTCAAATGCTCAGTAAGGATAACAATATAGTGTAAACTTTCATAAATAAGCATAAACATTTAAGGCAATGCATAATTAAAACAAAAACCTTTTAAACTTGAACTTCAGAATAATATGGAAAAAAAATGAAATAATTCCATTTAATTATTCCCATGGATATTCTACTAGTTTAATAATCACATGAAATATCAATAACCACTTTCATAATGATGGAATTCATAATTCCAGACTATCATAACCACATAGTCAAGGCCATGTGCCAAGACTACAAATAAGATTTTGTCAAGACCTTGTGCCAAGACACTAGTTTGTCTCATGAAACCTACCGATGCATCAAGGAGCTATAGCGGCTCCACCCATCACTTACTAAGTCCAATTCATTCCTCATATGAAAAGTTTGAAACATAACATAAACATTCTTATTAAAACTAGAATATGAAATGTCAATACTTTATCCACAAACCATGAATGGTATAAAAATAGCACATCCACAGTCAAACATAACTCATTCAATACAATATGGAATATTTTATTGTAACATATTAACCTCAATCGAGAATAATGAAGGATATTGACATAGATGAAAATAATCATCAAAACTATTTGAGAGAAATATCCCCCTTATTCTTGAAAACATTTAAAAGTCACACTATTTGTCATGAATCGATTTAAAAATAAATTTTTGAATCAAAGTGTCTCATACCACTTTGAAACTTTTAAAAGTAATTTTAATTTTAAAACATTAATGTCCATATAAATAAATTCTTAAAACCATTTTTAAAACATGGACATTAATGAGAAAGATTTAGAAGAATAAATCTTTAAAACATTTAAAAATGATATTTTAGTTAGAGTTTCTAACCGAAAGAGAGACACTTGAATACAAATAATTGAGGTAATAAAAACATTTTAATATCATTAGAATAAAGGGGTTCATGATAGACTATTTAAAAGTACATTATATACACCATATAAAATTGATTTGGGGTATAATAACAAAGAAGTCTCAATGTAATGTAAATTGAGATGAAACTTCTTATAAAGACCGTATCCTTAGGTTAAGGATAAATCAACGAAATAATTATGTCTGAAAAATATAAATACACTAAATATGATTGTATATTTAGTGTAAATAAATCAGAGTACATTCACACATATTCTTGTAAAAACAACACCAATCAATTGGATATTTAACTCAACAAATGGAGATTGAGTTAAAATTACTCTTATCAAGTTCATATCGATGACTTAGGAATTTATCAATGGAGTGATTATGTGTATAAAAAGTATATCCACAGAAATGGGAGTGGAAATTATGACATAAGAAAATTAATAGTGATTCCACACATAATCTTGGAGTAAAATAATCAATGAAGTATGCGTAAAGCTGAATGAGTGGAAATTGAAATTTCAAATTCCCTTATCGATTTAGTAGCTTACAAAACATACACCCATGAGAGATGGATCATACAATGATGATGTAAATATCCATAAATCAAATTATATTACACAATGAATACAATCATGGGCAGTACACACACCACATGCAATGAATAAGTGGTGAACAATGGAAATCTCACAGAATTAAAAGTGAGATAAGAAACCCCTTACCTCAAGTACGAATTGTCTTGTGTTTTACTTGTTCTTCCTGAATAATAAAATTAAGTTAATTTCTACTATATTAAGAACAATTTTCAATTTTATTATTCCTTTTATATCACTTATTACCTTTCTATAATAATTAGTTAATTATTTGAGTTCATATTGGATATTTTATTGATGTTCGGAACTTGAGTCAAAAATAAACTTGTTATAATTACAATTTGTCCATGTGGTCAAAATTCCATTATCTACAGAATGATATAAATTATTTAGATATCATATATATTATATATATCCAGTATATATATATATGTATTTATAACAGTACATAACATTTGGAGATAAGAAATGAAATGCACCTTTCATGGAGACGGTTTGTTGTACGTACGCATGAACGCTACTTTCATTTCTATTTTTTATTTTAATGGAATTAAAACATAATGATACATAGGTATATTATAATTACAGTATAATATCATATGATATATGTATTAAATAATTTAATTAACTATATCCTTTATACGTTCCATGAATTTAATGAATGAATCATATAACCTTGAGGGGCGGTAGTCCGCACTTCCTCAAATGAAATTATCGTGGTCACACATATTGGAAAGCATATTGGTGTGTTTTTAAATGAAAGTTACAGAAGAATAGATAAAATAAAAACATAATATACATAATATATAAATACAGTTCCATCATAATGGCCATCATAATAGGCCGTAGGAGATAATTGAACAATCATCGTTTCCTGAGGCATTAGTTTTCCATCCACAGAAACATTATGTTCTTCACAAATTAGATGGAGGTGTGTGTAAGTGTAGCTCAAATCATTCTTATAAAAACATCCTAGTATATTGAATATACTTGTTTTGTTATGAAAGAAATGAATAAAAAGAGTTCATGAGGTTGGATAAGTAAAATAAAAGAAATTAATTTAAGAGAAAAATGTTGCCTTTAAATTGGGTAACTCCCTTTGGTTTGAACCAAAAGGACTTCTTGAAGTTCCTTCTACCTAAGGTAAGGCTTCTAGGTGGAGTAGAGGGATGTAGGGAGATCAATTGGGCAGAGTTTGGACGATCCAAAAGGCTTGAGAGGTGTGAAGAATTGGTTAGAAGTGGTCTCCTTTTATAAGAGAGAGGAGGGGCTCTTTAGGAAAGTGTGAAACTACTATTTTATTATAAACTTATCTTCGGTTTCAAAAGGTCCAAAACACATTAAATTAAAAGATATGATGACTAATATTCAAATTAAAATCATCCAATCATAATTGGACATGTTTTGGATAATATTTTAATCATTATAATCTTATTTGTTTAAATCATTTATTAATGAGGTAAACACTGCATCATTATTGTGTCATAAATAATTTAAATTATTTGATGTCTAAAAATTATAAAAAAAATACCATGATGTAGGAAATATTTTTATATTTACAATTAATATTTATAGACGGAAATATAACTTATATAACCCCATGTAAAAATTAATTTACTAAAAGATATTTGTTTGTGTCATTTTTATCTTTATTTTAAATTAATTAATCTAAAGAGTCATTATCACTCTGAAGTGGCTCCATGGGGTCCCAAAATCGTCCCAAGGATACCCATGGTCGGCCATGAATCATCCAATAAGGTTATAACAAGTGTTAAGGTAATTTTGTATTATAATAATATACTTTTTATCTTGAATTACCTTATTTACCTTTAACTGTGGTAAATAAAAGTCAAAAGTTACTATTCACCAAAAATTATTTTCATCTTATTGAACCACATTTTGCTTCTTGATATTAAACATATCTCTCGGATTTTTGAAATTCAACTCACAGAAGCGGTAAAATTTCATTTAAATGTAAATGTCACTTTTTTTAACTACTACTAAGTGGTTTCACTATTCATCAAAAATTGAAGTTTTTCAGAAAAATACCCAAAATTCAGACTAAGATTTATTTTATATTCCAAATTCAAAAATGATGTATATTTTTCCAAATTCAAAAAATAAAAGTGGCATTAATTAATTTAAAATTAATTCCTGTTAAAACAAATAGCATATTTTTAAGAAATAATAACTATCAAAAGATTGACACTTGTTTATGTCCAATTTCAAAGTGAAATTATTTCCAATGACCAACATTGGATTAAATGGTAAAAATATATTCTAATTAAACTTTAAAACAAATTAAAAATATAATCTAACCATACTAATAAATTATATTAAAACATAGTTTTGAATTAAAATACAGTATTTTTCACTATTCATCAAAAAAATGAATTTTATTAGAAAAATACCAAAATTTTACCCAAAATAAATTTTTATGTCCCAATTTTAAAGAAGAATTTTATTTTGTCAAATATAACATATAAAAAGGATGAAAAATATATTTAAAGAGGGGTCTCCATCAAAAGGCGGTAAATCGGCCCTTTAATGAATATTAGAGTATTTATGTTTAAAATCAAATTCTTTTCTTATTTTAAGCCTCTAACATTTATTGGATAAATGTAAAAACATTTAACAAACATATATAATAATATTTTAGTTAGTTATATTCATTTATACCAATAAAATGGCTCGTCATTAAGTACCATTTAAAATAATAATATTATATTATTAGTGTGCAATGTAAGATTTCAAAGAAACCTGTTGTTGTGTATCGGGTAAGCCATCGAACATAGCATCCCCTTTAAATTAAAATTAAAATTTAATTCATAAATATTAATAAATATGAAAATGTATTATTCTTTATTTACCCAGGATGTTACATAAAGGAGGTAAAATAATCAATAATATGAAATTTTTTGGTTAAAAACTATACCTCTTCTTTGAACAACCTATTTAGGTTTATAC
>CAUJRU010004604.1:0-14528 GCA_963277665.1 Viscum album | reverse complement strand
ATGATTCCACAACAAGACACCACCATCCAACAACCAATAATACTCCAATATAAACATAGATATTTCATTCCATAACATGCACTACTACAAAAACGGGCAAGGGAAGCGCGCCCTTATAACAGCGCTAAGCAAAAACGCTGATAAAGGATACCCTATATCAGCGCTAATATTACAGCGCTGAAAAAGCTAATTTTTATCAGCGCTTTCTTAGCGCTGATAATATAAATATTTATCAGCGCTAGAAAAGCGCTGATAAATATGATCTGTATCAGCGCTAAAATATTAGCGCTGATACAGTTGGTCTTTATCAGCGCTTTTTGAGCGCTGATAAAGGTTTCCTATATAAGCGCTAAAAAAGCGCTGATACAGAACACCTCTATCAGCGCTCAAAAAGCGCTGATAAAAATTATCTTTATCAGCGCTAAAAAAGCGCTGATAAAGAGACCCGTTATCAGCGCTATAATTGTAGCGCTGATACGGGGAATCTTTATCAGCGCTTTTCTAGCGCTGATAAATCATAATATTATCAGCGCTAGAAAAGCGCTGATAAAGCTAGATTTTATCAGCGCTATAATTTTAGCGCTGATAAAGGTAGCCTTTATCAGCGCTTTTTTAGCGCTGATAAAACCTTAGTCGACTTTTTTATAAAGTCGGTCGCACAGTGCCCTCGTTTTATCGCAGCTAAAGCTCTCGCGGAACCGTAACCCTGCTACTCTTCTCCCGAATACCGCTGCTGTGTTCGCTTCGCCGGAGCTTGCCGCCCTCGGTACAGTCGCCGTCCTCCGCCGCCCGCAACACCCTCGGCCGACCTCCACCGCCTGCCGCCCTCGGCTGCCCGCAACGCCCTCGGCCGCCGTTCTCTGCCGCCCTCGGCCGCCCTCCGCCGCCCTCGGCCGCTCTCCACCGCCTCTGTCGCCCTCCGCCTCACTCGGCCGCCCTCGGTCGCCCTCCGCGGCCGCCTTCCGCAACCCGCAACGCCCTCGACCAACTAAGGGTATGAATTCTATTCTAGTTTTATTTATTTGTTTCAAACATTCATGGAATCCCTTCAAGTTGTTATGGAATGTATAAAACCTACTAGAATTTGTCTTATGTAATGGAGAGTTGAGGCATGGTGTAGTTTAATGTCCTAAAACCAGGACCTTTGTGCAGGTTTCCATTTTGTTCTGATAAGGAGGGGAAATGATTCACCCTTTTCACTATAGTATAACCAAGAATGTTCTACCATAATCATGCATGAGGGGGGGGGGGTGGTAGATGTAAATTTTAACCCAGGGGTTCATGAATCCAAGGATTGATATGGTACTTAAATGTCATAGGGTGTTTGATGGTAGTAAAATCCATTATTGAGGACGAAATTGTCTTTGGTTGACATGCCTTTTTAGTGGGAAACATATGCAGATCCACCAGTGCATATTGTGATTAGTCAAATAAAGGTGACCTTAGGACGATGACCGCTCATTTCCGATGGCCATGGAAGGATATGAGGATTAAGACCTTTTTGTGCATAGTGTATGGTTTTTGAAAGGAAGAGACCTTTTTGGCTCCGACATAGTGACAATGGGGAAATTTATGTCTCATGAATAGACCCTAAATATGATGTTTATGTATCACCATGTTTCTTGTGATGGAAAGAATCAAGCTGTACATAGATATTTTAAGTTAAAACTACATGCATGGGTCTAACCCACACAAAGGGAGGGGGAATGTTTAGTTTTTGGGGTGTCTGGACTAGAACATAATGACTTAGGCATTACTATAGAATCAAACCAACTATAGTACTTGAAATCATGCATTTTAGAATCATGCAATTAGAACTATGGTAGAACTTTTTAGTGTCATATTGTGGGGACTGATTCCTTGAAAATCCTGAGTAACTTAATGGAAAATCAGTCTAAGATAATTTGACATGCGCTGGACATGAAGGTGGAGAAAGGTGTAGACTATGACACCATGGATTCTCGAATCGATAAGAATAAGTCCATGCACGCAACTTTTTACCATGCACGCAACTCTCTTTACAAACTCCTATTGAATGCAATTCTACGCGATTCAAAGCCTCATATTTTCTATAAAAGTTGAGATACTAAATTAAGGGGGTATCCTATTATTTATAATCGTTTCTGAACATGAACACATGTTTATCCCAAAGTGTGTAAAACCATGTTTGATGTCACATTAGGTGCATACGTATCTTTTTCTCCTAATAAAGTGATAGATAATCATCTTTTTAGTGAATCTAATATTCTTTTTTATGAATCTTGATTATAGGTTAGACTACTTGATCTCCTTCCAAGGAAGTGGTTCCCTTCTACTGTATTTGGAAGTCTTCTTTTGTGTACTTGAACCATAAATACTAATATTTGAGATTCAAATAGGATGAAGATGAATAAAGATTGGATGGATTCTAATCGTTTAACAATAGAGTACGAGAACGGAGTGAAAGAGTTCATCAAGTTTGCAAAGGATCACACAAAGGATCCTTCTCAAATCCTTTGTCCGTGTTTACGTTGTTGTTATTCTAGACTACTTACTCCAGAGGAGTTGGAAGAACATTTGATATGTCACGGAATAGATCGGAGTTATAAATGTTGGAATAAACACGGAGAAAAAGCGAATGTAGCTACTGGCTGGGATAAAACTGCGTTTTATGGATCGTCAGATATGAATACAAATATAGATAATGAAGAAGACCGTATGGAGGATGTGATTACAGATGTCAATGATGATGAAGATCGTATTGAGGAAATGACAAAGACAATTCAAGATGAACCCCGTGATTGCCCAAAATTGTTTGAGAAGTTAAAGAGTTGTGCAAAGACGCCATTGTATGCTGCTTGCACTAAGTATACAACATTGTCAGCTGTACTGAAGTTGTATAAATTGAAAGCAGGCAATGGATGGAGTGATGTCAGTTTTACGGAACTACTTGCTCTCTTGAATGACATGCTTCCGGAAGATAATGAGCTCCCAAGCCGGACGTATGAAGCTAGACGAATGCTACGCTCGATGGGAATGATTTCTGAAAGAATACATGCCTGCCCGAAAGACTGTATATTGTTTCGAAAGGAGAACAAATCACTTACAGAATGCCCAAAGTGTGGTGCTTCTCGATACAAGAAAGATAAATCCAATCCTACGAAAGTTGTATGGTACTTTCCAATCATTCCAAGGTTTAGGCGTTTATATGGAAGTAAAGAAACTGCAAGACAATTGTCGTGGCATGCAGATAAAAGAAATAAAGATGGGTTATTACGTCATCCGGCCGACTCTCCTCAATGGAAGAAAATTGATCATGAGTATCCTGAATTTGGAAAAGAGCCGAGAAACCTTCGTCTTGCGTTATCTACAGATGGAGTGAATCCTTTTGGTTTTCAAAGCAGCACTCATAGTACATGGCCTGTTATGTTGCTAAATTATAACTTGCCACCCTGGTTATGCATGAAGCGAAAATTCATCATGTTATCTATGCTTATATCAGGACCAAAACAACCAGGTAACGATATTGATGTTTATCTGACTCCTTTGATCGAGGATTTGAAGTTATTGTGGGACTCAGGTGTAATGTTGTATGATGCTTATAAAAGTGAATACTTCACGTTGAGAGCGATGTTGTATGGGACAATAAATGATTTCCCTGCTTATGGAAATTTGTCAGGCTATAGCATTAAAGGAACTCAAGGGTGTCCCGTGTGCGAAGAAGATACAGAATCAATTAGGTTGAAACATTCATCGAAATCTGTGTTTCTAGGACATCGTAGATTTCTACCTCGTCGGCATAAGTACCGATCTTGGACGACATCATTCAATGGAAGTTCAGAAAAACGCACAACACCGTCTCCACTAACAGGTGATCAGCTGTTTGAGAAAGTAAAAGATATGAACACTGTTTTTGGTAAACCATTTTCGAAAAACCTTACGAAAATCGGTTGGAAAAAGAGATCAGTTTTTTTTGAATTACCATACTGGAATTGTTTGTACGTCAGACATTTTCTTGATGTGATGCATGTGGAAAAAAATGTATGTGATAGTGTTATTGGAACGTTGCTAAATGCCCCTGGCAAAACAAAAGATGGAATTAAGGCAAGGTTGGACATGGTTGACATGGGAATACGAGAAGAGTTGGCTCCCGTGAAAGGTGAAAATCGAATGTTTCTTCCTCCTGCTGCTTATACTCTTTCTAGGGCAGAGAGATATCAGTTTTGCAACTTCTTTAATGATGTAAAGGTTCCAGAGGGGTACTCATCAAATATCAAGAACATTGTGTCAATGAATGATTTGAAGTTAAAAGGTTTGAAATCACATGATTGCCATGTTTTGATGCAAGATCTAATTCCTATAGCTTTACGTTGCATTTTACCCAAGAATGTTCGTCATACGTTAACCAAACTTTGTTTCTTTTTCAAAGCTATATGTAGCAAAGTTTTAGACCCGGGGAAATTGCCAGCTATGGAAAAAGAAATTGTCATCATATTATGTGAATTAGAAATGTTCTTCCCGCCAACATTCTTTGATATGATGGTTCATTTGATGATTCACTTGGTGAGAGAGATTCGACTTTGTGGTCCTGTGCACTATAGATGGATGTATCCTGTTGAACGGTATATGAAGATTTTGAAAGGATATGTCAAAAATCGAAGTCGGCCAGAGGGTTGTATAGTGGAGCGATATATTGTTGAGGAAGCCATTGAATTTTGTATTGAATACCTATCTGATGTGGAAAGCATTGGTCTCCCGAAATCTCGTCACACTGGACGCATTGAGGGTGAGGGAATTTCTGGAAGAGAAGTTGTAACAATCAGTATTACAGATCGGGAGCAGGCTCATCTTTATGTTTTGCATAACAGTTGGGAGGTTGCTCCATATATTGAAACTCACAAAGAAATTCTTAGGCAGTTGAATCCATCGAGGGCTGAAAAATGGTTAGCAGATACACATAATCACCAGTTTATAGGATGGTTTCAGGACCATATTTTTAAGCAGTTGGATGAAAATCCGAATTCAATTTCAGAACGACTTCGATGGCTAGCCGCTGGACCAAGTGTGTATGTATTATCTTACAGTGGGTATGTAATTAATGGTTATACATTCTATACGGATGAACATGATGAAGAGAGTACCATGCAAAATAGTGGAGTTACACTAGTGGCTGAAGCGATGCATGTTTCTGGTAGTAAGGATATAAATCCAATTTATGCAAATATGTCATACTTTGGCATTATCAAACTAATATGGGAGTTGGATTATACGACATTTCAATTGCCGATTTTTCAATGCAAATGGATTGATAACAATAGTGGTGTTAAAATAGATGAATGGGGATTTGTGAAAGTTGATTTTAGTAAAGAAGGGTACAAAGACGAACAGTTTATAATGGCATCACAAGCGGTACAAGTTTTTTATGTTCCAGATCCCGCAAACCGAAAGTGGTCGATTGTTCTGTTATCGTCCAAAACTATTGAGGGTTCCGATGAAAATTCAGTTGAGGACGATCCTTTTAGTGGTACGTCACAATCAATTCAGAGCGGTCCCAATGCAGATGATGTTTTGTATGTTAGAGGAGACCACAATGAAGGGATTTGGATTGTCGATAGAGGTGTCAAATCTCTTCAACCTTTGAAAAAAAGAAAGAGAGTTCAGTAAACAGGTTATATTTTGTTTGTAATATAGATCTTGTTATCTCATGTTATTATCTTATCATTACAGAATTTATGTAATTTGAATGAACTGTTCAACCACTTTTGCAGATAATGACTTCTGCACATTCTGGTGCTCCTAACCTTGAGACTGAACAAGTCTCTCAAGCAGCTGCTGCTGCGGCTGCTGCTGCTCCTGCTGCTCCTGCAGCTCATTCTGCTGATACTGTTGCTCCTGATGCGGCTCCTGCTGCTCCTACTGCTGTGACTCATACTCCTCCTCCTGCTGTGGCTCCTGGTGCTCCTGATGCGGCTCCTGCTGCTGCTCCTGCTGCTCCTACTGCTGCTCCTGCTGCTGCTCTTGCTGTTGCGGCTCCTTCTCTTAGTGTTGAGGTCCAACAACCATCAGCACATGCCGTTGATATCATAGTAGATGAACATATAGATGATGTTGATATCGATGAAATGGTCGGGAATGAAGGACCGAAGTCGCAGAAATCACAGGTGCGTCGTAGTTTGACAGTGTTAGCCAAAATTCTTAAGGCGAAAAGCAAAGGCATCAAATTTGAAGTCGGATGGAATGCACGAGGCCAACATGTGAATCCCAACAAGGCTATGTTTAGCAGTTACATTGGAGTTGTCACTCGGCAACGCGTGCCGATTGACGTAGATTCATGGCACCATGTTGTGTCCGGGTTGAAGGCTGTGATCTGGGAAGAAATTACGGTAACATTATGAATTTATTTTTTTAATTAACTAGCAAATAAAATGATGAAACAGTGTCTTACTCTTCTCAATCTCTTGCAGAGTACATTTATAGTAGACGACTCACACAAGGATTATGTACTAAGGCTTGCAGGAAAGATTCATCGAGGTTTTCGTACTATTTTAACAAGATGTCACCTGAAAGATTCTAAAGGTAAAATAAACCCGCACCCACCCATTGTCTATGCGCACCTGATATCCCAAGAAGCATGGGATGCATTTATTGGCCGTCGTGGGGATGAGAAGTTTCAGGTACATTGTGAGTGATAATACGCTGTTTGAGGATACCTGTATTCATCACTTTGATTGTCAATATTTCATTTATGAAACAGAAACTCTGTACTGAAAATAAGGAACGTGCATCAAATCCAACATACCCCTATCGTAAAGCAAGGATGGGGTACGCTTCATTAGAAAAGAAAATGGTACGTATTGTAAATTTACAGTAATATTGTTAGGTGCCAATAAACAACATCATAATTATCTTTCTATGTTTATATGTAGATTGATGAATCTAAAACCAAATGCACTTCTATCCCACGTCATGTGCTATGGAAGGAGGCACGTGTGAACAAAGAAGGGAAGTTAATAGATGAGAACACACAAAAAGTGTGGGAAATATGTGTAAGTATGACACGATGATAAAAAGATTTGTTTAAAATTGCTATTACATAAAAATAATTAGTTTTTTTCCTATATCTGACAGTCACAGGAATCAGCTACTCCTGTAGCTGATACAGACCTATTATCGACGGCTTTGAAGCAGCCGGAAAAATACGGTCGTGTCAGAGGTGCAGGGTTTGGGGTGACACCCCGAGTATATTTTGAGAAGAAGAAAAAAATAGATGATACAGAGAAAAAATTGGAACAAATGAGCGAAAAAATAGCAACCCTTGAAGAAAAATTGCAATGGCAGGGAGAGTTGCTAGCAACTTTTATGGGTGGGAAGCAAAGGGAGGACACAACTCAGGAAGAACCACCGCATGAACATCCTGCCCCACCCCCCACCAGCTTTGAGGCGAGCCATTCACCTAAAACAAATGTCTTAGCCGTGGTAATCAATATTCTAATAACGGTTCCCATTAAATATGAATCAGACAAACACTGATAATTTATCTGTACTGATCTTCTACAGGGTGATAATGATTGTGATTTATATCTGTCAACACCCACCTATCACCTTGTAGCGAGGGCTACAGTGTTCAATATCCCAGATGCCACACTGCATAATAGACCACTTTCAAAAGATCATCTGAAAGTGACGATTACTGTAGCTCATGAGCCAAATGCAATGCTACCTATTCCACTTGATGACGATGATATTCATACGGTTGAAAAGGCTATTGGGACATTCATTGCATGGCCGGCAGAACTTGTAAGAGTACATGCAGACAAAGAGGTATTTATTTCCTTTTATTTTCAAGCTAAACCCTTAACAATTAATGAAAAGAGTGTCTGAATCAATGATTGTTGTTATAGACGGAGAAAGGAAAGGGGGTGACTAACATCGGCTCGAAACCATCTAAAGGATCGACCAATCGATCCCAAGGAGCTACTGAAAGCACAATAACACCACCTGTTCTCTTTCCACATTTACTAGCATTGAAGACTCATGTGGATACGAAGCTAAAAGATGGTAATAGTCATATAGTGATTTTCGAAGATAATATATACGGAGAGGAAAGTCAAGATTTCGTTGCTGCTGAAAATGTAAATGAAATCCTTGAAAACGGTTGGTTAGGCGTCACTGTTGTAAATGTATATATGAGGTATGTTTCCATGAATTGATTTTCTAAAAGCTGATCTAATGTGCAAATTATGACTAAATGCATTTTATATTGTTGACAGACGCATTTATGAAAAACAGTTGAAGGGATTTTCCCATGAGCCAAGATTTGGACTGGTTAGTCCTCATATCACATCAACACACCAAACAAAAATAGAGTCATCAAAAAGGGATGCAATAGTGAAGGACTTGCTGAAAACATTTGAACGCAAGATTACAGATGACAGACTTTTCCTAATACCAACCATGCAGGGGTAATACTCTACGATTAAAGCATATCAATTATATTTTCACTTTTTTTATTACTTATTCCTTTTTGTGTTTTTAGGCAACATTGGTTGCTAATTGCGGTGAACTTGGATACTCCGAAGATTTACTTTCTGGATTCAAAGTTAGGATATCCATCAAACCGACCATACATGATGGAGTTTGTGAATCTGTAAGACACTACATCTTACGTTTTAGGTCTAAACATCAATTTATATAATATATATTATCTTTTACTGAGGATTCTGTTATGATAGGGCGGTGTACCAATATCGTCTAAATCATGGTATGAGGACAGGGGCTAAGCATAAGGAGCCGAGCAAGTACTACGTCTGGACAAATATCAGGGTATATATAATAAAATTTCACTATCCAAACACACCTCAACACAAGTTATTTATTCTCCTAATGATCAATTTTTTTGCAGTGTCCAAAACAAACAAACGATAATGATTGCGGTTATTATGTTTGTAAATTTATGAAAGAGATCGTTTTTCATCAGCAAACTAGCATCCCTAAAGAGGTATTTTCAAAAACAATTACTAGTTCGTTTAAGTTATTTATTAATTCTTTATTTTTTTATTTTGCAGTACTACTATGACTGCCGAAAAGCCTCATACTCACAAGACGATATAGATGTGTTCAGAAACGAGTGGGCCGCATACCTGATGACAGATTGTACACAAATACAATGATGATCTGACTTGGGGACATGTACAATTGGTGGTCATTTTTGAGAGGGGTTAAGGGGATCAAAAGATAAAATATTGTTGTATGTAAATGTTCGTAGCAAAATTGTAATTGTTATTAAATAAAACATTCTTTCTCCAATGAGTCATTTTTCCATTTTAACAGATGATATGCACCAGCAACATGCAAGAATGTTGAACCACTAAAATGGTCGCTCTCTTGTTTAAAATGGACACCACTTTAATTGAAAACAACAACTGACCTACGGAAATCTGACCAGACGCATCTGGATTGCCTTCATCCTTTAGGAGAAGGATCCACGGGTCCTTGGTGACGTGTACGAGTCAACCCCGCCTCAATCCGAGGCACGGTGTGACCGCTACCACCCAAAGGGTCGCTCTCTTGTTTAAAATGGACACCACTTTAATTGGAAACAACAACTGACCTACGTAAATCTGACCAGACGCATCCGGATTGCCTTCATCCTTTAGGAGAAGGATCCACGGGTCCTTGGTGACGTGTACGAGTAACATGCAAGAATGATGGACCACATTTCTTTGGCCTTTGGACAAAAAAACCAGTAAAATCTCCAAAATACCTTCATATCATGCATGAACCAGTAAAATCTCCAAAATACCTTCATATCACGCAGTTCTGAAAAGAGTCACTATTTAAAAGAAAGTCACAAATTTAGATACATCTCGAGATGGTCAGTTGTTGATTTCACTTAAAATTAAGTCCATTTTTAACAAAACAGTGACACTGTGAGTGGTGTCGGCCACACCGGGCCTCGGATTGATGCGGTGTTGAATCGTACACGTCACACATGAGTCATTGATCATTGTGAAAAAGTATCAACGCAATCAGAAGCCGTTAGATCGATTTGGCATATGTACGTAAAATATTGTCCATTTTAAACTAAATACATACACTTGGAGTGATACCGGTCACACCGCGCCTCGGATTGAGACCCCACCCTTTCCCCTCGGCTGTCAAAAATCATAACCAGATAGTCGAAGGGTGATTTTGACAGCCGAGGGGAAAGGGTGGGGTCTGAAGACATTGTAGGATATGTCGAAGGGTGATTTTGTGTGTGACTGGTATCACTCCAAGTGTATGTATTTAGTTTAAAATGGACAATATTTTACGTACATACGCCAAACTGATCTAACGGCTTCTGATTGCATTGATACTTTTTCACAATGATCAATGACTCCTGTGTGACGTGTACGATTCAACACCGCATCAATCCGAGGCCCGGTGTGGCCGACACCACTCACAGTGTCACTGTTTTGTTAAAAATGGACTTAATTTTAAGTGAAATCAACAACTGACATACGGCAAACCGACCAAACACATTGGGATTCTATTGAAACTTAAGGACAACTATCCATGGGTCAAATGTGACGTGTAAGATTCAACCCCGCCTCAATCAGAGGCGCGGTGTGACCGGTATCACTCCAAGTGTATGTATTTAGTTTAAAATGGACAATATTTTACGTACATACGCCAAACCGATCTAACGGCTTCTGATTGCATTGATACTTTTTCACAACAATCAATGACTCATGATACATAGAGAAATTCACTGGCCACCTTCGAGAATGATCTGAAGCACAAACCATGACAGCATTATGTTTTTAACTTCAGCACCTCAATTGAGAATGTGACACCTTTCAGGACTTGGCGCCATTGTATGTCGTTTCGTCCACTGAATGGGTCTATCCTTTTATTTAATTTTTTTAACTTCAGTCAAATATTCTAGAAAGATGTCGCGGCAGATCCTTCACCATTTTGTTTTGTTGAACATCTCATTACATTGTTAAAAAAAAGCAGGGTGTCTTGCATGGGCAATACGTTCTTGTATTGAAGATGATGCACTCCCATTTATTCGAACCCACATGGTTAATTATTTTGTTTAAGCCTAATGATTGATTTAATTATTGTGGAACACATAATCATGAAAATCGTATGATGGTTGTACCCAGATAGGACTCCAATTCATTGGTTAAATCTATTTTCTCATGAGATGTTATGTATGAGATTAGGGAGTAAACCTAGTCCATTAAAATGGGAGTGCATCATCTTCAATACACGAACGTATTGCCCATGCAAGACACCCTGCTTTTTTTTAACAATGTAATGAGATGTTCAGCAAAACAAAATGGTGAAGGATCTGCCGCGACATCTTTCTAGAATATTTGACTGAAGTTAAAAAAATTAAATAAAAGGATAGACCCATTCAGTGGACGAAACGACATACAATGGCGCCAAGTCCTGAAAGGTGTCACATTCTCAATTGAGGTGCTGAAGTTAAAAACATAATGCTGTCATGGTTTGTGCTTCAGATCATTCTCGAAGGTGGCCAGTGAATTTCTCTATGTATCATGAGCGTTCTAATGCATATCTTGTTTGGAAGATCATTGTAGTAGACAACGATCTAAAAGTGGGGGATGAGTGCATATCTGAGCATGTCTTTAGTAGTGTCCCTCAAAATGTCTTTAAACTGACCATCTTGAGATGTATCTAAACTTGTGACTTTCTTTCAAATAGTGACTCTTTTCAGAACTGCGGGAGTTAACATTTCTCCAACATATTCACACACAAAATCACCCTTCGACATATCCTACAATGTCTTCAGACCCCACCCTTTCCCCTCGGCTGTCAAAAAAACCTAAAAGACCATGGCTAGCAATGATCATTCCAAAATGCATTTAAACTGAAACCTTCCAGAAAAAAATAGAGTAGAATACTTGCAAGTTGTAACTTAGGTCGCTTTGCACAAGCCGATTTCCACATTGTTTGTAGCAACCACATTTGCTCCAACACTCTAATGATCTTCATTGCTTCATGTCTTTTATACTCTTCCATAAACCCTTCTCTAAGAAGGTCAACTATCGTGTATGCATACTCACCTTCAAATGTGACGTGTACGAGTCAACCCCGCCTCAATCTGAGGCCTGTTGTGGCTGACACAACTCCAAGTGCCTCTGTTTTGTTCAAAATGGACTTATTTTTAAGTGAGAAATCAACAACTGACATACGGGAAACCGACCAAACGCCTTCGGATTGTGTTGACACTTTAGGACAACGATTCATGGGTTATATGTGACGTGTACGACTCAACCCCGCCTCAATCCGAGACGCGGTGTGACCGGTATCACTCCAAGTGTATGTATTTAGTTTAAAATGGACAATATTTTATGTACATACGCCAAACTGATCTAACGGCTTCTGATTGCATTGATACTTTTTCACAATGATCAATGACTCATGTGTGACGTGTACGATTCAACACCGCATCAATCCGAGGCCCGGTGTGGCCGACACCACTCACAGTGTCACTGTTTTGTTAAAAATGGACTTAATTTTAAGTGAAATCAACAACTGACATACGGCAAACCGACCAAACACATTGGGATTCTATTGAAACTTAAGGACAACTATCCATGGGTCAAATGTGACGTGTAAGATTCAACCCCGCCTCAATCAGAGGCGCGGTGTGACCGGTATCACTCCAAGTGTATGTATTTAGTTTAAAATGGACAATATTTTACGTACATACGCCAAACCGATCTAACGGCTTCTGATTGCGTTGATACTTTTTCACAACAATCAATGACTCATGTGTGACGTGTACGATTCAACACCGCATCAATCTGAGGCACGGTGTGGCCGACACCACTCACAGTGCCTCTCTTTTGTTCAAAATGGACTTATTTTTAAGTGAAATCAACAACTGACATGCGGCAAACCGACCAAACGCATTTGGATTCTGTTGAAACTTAAGGACAATGATCCATGGGTCAAATTTGACGTGTAAGAGTCAACCCCGACTCAATCCGAGGCCCGGTGTGGCCGACACCACTCAAAGTGCCTCTATTTTGTTCAAAATGGATTTATTTTTAAGTGAAATCAACAACTGACATACGGGAAACCGACCAAACGCCTTAGGATTGTGTTAACACTTTAGTACAATGATCCATGGGTCATATGTGACGTGTACGAGTCAAACCTGGGGTGGATTACATGGCTTTCCTACATGGAATATATCCCACTACACGTCTTTAATGAGCCAGCTACGCAGTTTATCCCTTGTACAGATACACAGGAAGAATCACACGAGATCGACGTCATGTACTAACATAGGGCAAGGGTGCATAAGAGGACACAAGATCAAAGGGTAACACGTATATGTTTTTTAACATGCCATGTAATTTCCTATTGATATGACATGTATATTCACACAGGCAGCTGAACATTGGAGTTACCCAGGGTAAAGCGACAAGGCATGTGACCCTTTAAATGACACATAATTTTATGTACCATGATTGATCTCTTTGAACACTATATCAAGGACATATTTCATTAGGGTTGGCTCCCATGATCCTTCCTAGGATGGTTTTGGTATCTTTTCCGACTTACGGTAGTACGATCGCTTCAGCAGGACGTCCTAGACATAGTTGGAGTCTCTCTGAAAGTCCTGGAGTGAGATCATATATCTATTTTTGAGGTCCAGGTAGAGTCATGTATCAACGCAACCAATCCTACCAGACATTGATCCTATATATAGAATGTTAATCTTGATGTCTCATTACAGTACCCCAATTTATGATATGTTACCTTTTTTGTATTAATATACATAATTACTAAGGGTGATGGTTGGGAGAGTTAGGATATCCTTTTTATGTATTGCAGAATGATTCAAGGAGCACGGGCTCTGCACGATTTGTCAAAACCAAGTGGCAATCCAAGGAGAAACAATGCATAGTGGAATGTTCTAGTATTTATCTTCTGAGTTGTGTAGGAATATTTTGTGATACTATGTAATGAGGTAGTTTTGCTTTCTGGGTAGATGGTATCTAACTCATGGTAAGAACACTGTTTGGTTGGGTTGTGATCGGTTGATGACATGCTTGTGGTTGATATACTGGTTTTTGTGCAGGTCTGTGGTTGATATACTGGTTTTTGTGCAGGTCTGCTCGGCTGGCTGTAATAGTGCAGGTTTTTTATTAGCAGCAGGCAGGGATTTAACAGCGCTTTTTTAGCGCTGTTAAATGTCGCCTTTAACAGCGCTAAAAAAGCGCTGTTAAAGGAGATATTTAACAGCGCTAAAAAAGCGCTGTTAAAGGAAACATATAACAGCGCTTTTTTAGCGCCATTAAAGGTATCCTTTAACAGCGCTTTTTTAGCGCCATTAAAGGTGACATTTAACAGCGCTTTTTTAGCGCTGTTAAAGGTGACATTTAACAGCGCTAAAAAAAGCGCTGTTAAAGGACCCCTCCTTTATCAGCGCTGAGCTTTACAGCGCTTTTCTAGCGCTGTTAAAGCCCGATTTTAGCGCTGTTATTTCCCGTTTTTGTAGTAGTGTTTACTTAAGGAAA